>LOND01001202.1:74374-90111 GCA_014220965.1 Paragonimus kellicotti | reverse complement strand
CTTGTGGCTTGGTAGATTCTTCAAGTTGACAATGAAAAGCGACAAAGGAATTTGAAGAAAATTAGCCGACCTGCTACCTTTGTTCAGTATTCGTTTGTAAGTTGTAGTTGTGCACACTTACATACCTTTTACTCGGACTATCTCGGTAAATCCACCAGAAGCTTGCAGTTGCGAAATGGTAACCTTACATCCTATGTGTAGTGCAACTTTGCTGTGGATATTCTCATGGTTCCTCTTCAGCTTTACAGCATGACCGTATTGTTAGCAAAATATGTCCCCTTTGATAGCAGCCGTGGTACGCCTGCGCCACATGATATACTCAACATCCATAAGGTCGGTTTTTTCCAATTGGTACTTATTTCAGTTCTACCGTCTCAATGTGTTCAAAAGTCTGGTTCTACTTTCTAACTCTCTGAGCCTTCTATTAGGTCGGCAGGCGTAAAGTTGATAATTCGCTGTCAACAGGTGTGAAGTCATGCAATTTCGCCGTCCAAAATGTACTGACTATTACCTTGGCGACACGGAGCTACTTGTATCAGCATGTGAAGGAGACCAGGGACCATAGTGATAGATGATTCGAGTTTACCTATAAACTGTGCTACCTTGACTAGAAGAGAACAGTCCTGAACCTCCCAGTAAGAATTCGCGGAACCTTCCGCCCTGAAGTGTCTCCCACTATGTTCGTCTCCACAGTCCGCCCACACTTGGAAATGAACATATTGGCTCGTCGTCCATACCTTGAGAAAAATTTGACGCTAACTGACGTGGCAGAGAACAGAAGTCAATGATGCTCGTATTCGGGTCTCTGTGCGCATCGTTGTAACGTTTCCCCATGGACACAATTCCGTTTCCCTCCTTTACCTTAGATAGTACATCCTTTTATCTCATATTGTGGCACACTTGCAACTCCTGTGGCTCTCACGTTTTCACTATTTTTACATACCGCATACGTGCACACTGTACTTTGTCCACGTCTGCGTAATGCTCATTTGGCTAGACCGGCTGTGCAATCTGAAGTTGGGTGAGAAAACATCATAAAATGTTACATCAGATCACCTGCGATCGAGTGACCTGAGAATGAAGTGAATGTGAGCTTCGGTAATACCAGTGGAACCAACTGATGGCAACTACTCAAGGCGTTGATCCCTGAAGACTTGCTCAGATGGTGTACGATCCTGGGTGACGCATTTTGTGCCACTGAGATTAAAAGTGACCTCGTTAAATACTTCCGACCGGTTTCATCGGACGCAGCTTTGAGGCTGACGGTGTCCAACAAGCAAAGAGTGGATTGGCAAGTTTTCATTTTCACTCAGTGTTCAGTTGTGAGAGGCCGCACGTCTCTACTGTTTATATCGCGGAAGTCTTTGGTATACCGGGGATGTATGGACCAAGTGATGAGCATCCTTGAGATTTACCGTATTCAGGGATCCTCAGATGGAATCGTGTGGATGGTTTGGTAGTTGACGTCGTTGCAGACTGCGATATCCCGAAAGGTCACTGGGTCCTTGAAAAACTTGCCGGGAGATTTAGCCAACTTTATACCAATGAAAACTTACGTTGGTTGGCGTCCGATTCACCACAGTTAAAAATTTGCCTGGATGGGTTACTTACACAACCCAGAAGATGTAGTATATAGACGAGATGCAAACCAGACCATAAGACAGAAGGGTTTGTTGATCTTTATTTGATTACTTCGAACCTTTCGGGATAATAATAGCTAGTGGTAGGTAAAGTGAAAGCCTCCACAACGCGCGTACGTAGGCAGTTTCAAGTGGAAGCAACCTGGTTAAGGGAATCTTTCTCACTATCTGATAACCGCGGCGTAGCTTAAAATGAAACATGACCCCAGCTTCCGCACTTTATTTCGAATGATGGCTTACTCGAAAGTTATATATGCTCACCCCTCGATGAGCCCTACTTTCAAGTTGTATAGCCAAGAATCAGGTAGCATTTACCAGCCATGGTGACATTTGCGTAACCATCCGGTTGTAAACCCAAAGAAGTTGCACAAGTAGGACGCTATCATAGATTGTGCAATGAAATTTGGAGACTTATTAATTCACCACAAACACCAGATACTGTGGCCGGTGTGATAGGAGATACTTTGAGCTTCCGTGCGCGCCACCCGGTTTTCGGAGCAGGTAACAAATCTACATTTCCATCGGGTAACGCAAGGGCCCTTTCATTTCTATGATGTCCCGAGGGTAAGCTAGATGAAAGCTGAAGGAGTTTCATTCAGTTGCTCATTATTTTGTAGCAACACCTTATATTTCGTTGTCCAAATTACGCACTGAGAAATAACGTTAGAAATGTTTAGGGCCAGTGGACGACAGGGTGCATAAAATCGGAAGTGGATACGCCTTTCGTGGTTGAATGTCTTGCTTCGATGAAACGGATAAAATGTTTTTGCGATCGACGATTTAGGAAAATGATATGGTAAGATGGATACCGATGGTCTAAGTCCATCGAGAAAACCATCTTCTGACACACTTCCGAAACTAGGCTGCTATCATCAGGCGAATCGCTTGGCTCCAGTCGTCCCGACCAAGAGCGAAATTTGTAGTCGTACTAGCATGTCCACTTTGATGTTTGTAAATTTCCCTTCGAAATGGCCTTGATGCGAGAGGTCAAAAGACGTGCTATCTCACATTGGCTTTTTCTACTATCTTCTAGACGTTCCCGCCGAGGTTTTACTACTAATCAGAATATTTTTGATGACCTTGTATATTGATAAAACTATCGCGGGACGTCACAGTAAACACATATAATTTGGAAGTTTAAAGGAATAGGACAAAGCATTTGCATCAGAGAATCCAGTATACCTGGGTGGATCACATCTCCGGATCTAAGTTCTTAGTACAGGTTAGAATCCACGTTCTTTAAGATGACTGTGAACTGGGGTATTGAGCTGTTGCATATGTGAAGTCAAAAGTCGACTGAGTAATGTTCTGGTTTAGGTTGCTGATAGTTAGGACCAAGGTGGCATCACTCCAGTCAGTCTGAACACCTTATAAGAATCTACAATCTTTTATCGATCCTTTTAAACAATTTAGCGACAGTTATTTCACACAGCGGCGAAAACCGACCGAGGCACGGTACATTTGTTGCTGCAATTCTGTTGGCTATACATGAGCTCAGTCACCCCGTCTAGTGAAAATATGCACAAAAATGAGGACCACGGATAATATGTATCCCTGGTCTAAGCGTGGTTGATCTACACTGAAGCTGTTGGTATGACAAGCCTGACTTCCTTGGGGAGTTGATTGTTAATAGTGGGACACCAACGGTTTACCCAGCAGTAATTGGTGACAGTATTAAAAATAAGATATGAGGTTCAAATTAAGGTGACGAAATGTTTCAGCAGTTCGCTGTGCACCATCACATGCGCCTGTATTTGGCTGAGGCTGTTAATAACGTTCGCCTATTTGCGACGTTATAAAACCTATGTCGCTGTCCTACTTGGCAGAGACCGGTCTGTGAAATAGTGACCAGTAAGTTACACGGACCTGAACAAAATGTTAATGGTTTGTAATAATAATAATAATAATATAATAATAATAATATATTTCTCAACGCATTCGTGAGAGACACGCTCGGATGTGCGCGATCATGACAGATAATTACAGGCGTTACAAATCAACAAATGTTTACATTGTAAGACAAACATGAAGTCTGCTGACAAAAGAATGCATAATCAGACAGAGATAGGTTGCGGTTTACGAAAGTTTGATACACACATCAGTAAGAGAAATAGTTCGCTCATTCCTCAGATTCTGTTCGAAAGATGAGATGTTACACTAATTTTTCTTATACAAGGTTATGTGGGGACGATGTTTCAAATATTTCAAGGTCATGCCGGGAAATACGTGCAAATGCATCTTCGAGGGATTCCGCCATTATTTGACATAATTGGCTACGGAAAAATTTTGAAGCAATTCGGCTCGGGCAAGGGAGGACGGGAATTTCCAAAATCCGGCGAAGAATTGAGCAAACTCCAGCGCAGGACTTCTTCGATTGTTCCAAAACGTCAAAAAGTTGAAACTCGGTCCGGTCGCAAACCTTTGTAACCACGTGCTCACTCTTATCATTGGGAGGCTAGCAACATGTGGCTAGAAAGAATATTGGCTCGCGAAAACTCAGCCCAATCAACTAAAGTGGTGTTAGGGTGGGTATAGATTACAATATACCAGGTTATCCCTTCATGTTAAATATAGCACAAATGTGCCTGAAAAGCTAGCAGTCGCGGAGTTCGACGCTCCCCACTATCATGAATAGGGAGGTCATGCAAGTGTCTCTATGTTGATGACTACTAAGGAAATGATGTACAATTTGTAAAGGATGTCCTACGAATGAAGTGATTAGTGTATTCGGTCGACACAAGCGTCATTTCAAGGAACTTCAAGAGGAACTGCGGCCCCTGTTTTAGTGAACCGGATAAATGTTATTGCTCTTCCTTTTCAGAAGATGAAGGTGGATTACTTGGGACCCCTTTTTAGAGGAGAGGAATAACTGTACCACTCGTTCCAGAAGCTATCAACAACACCACGATGATTCTACCGCCGTATACCGGATTCCGCAGGTTGACATGGAAGAGGAGCTCAGAGTGAAACTCCCCCTCAGAAAAGCGAGAAGATTGTGCAGTCAACACATGAACAGCCTCAAACAGAAATAGAGGAAGGTGCACTCCGTACGTTGACTCTGTTGGAGGTCTGCTTGCGGCTGGAGTGAGCCATGTGACCTTCAAACGACTCCTGGGGGCATAGATGGCAGCGAGCAAGAAGTGGGATGACTGACGCCTTTTTTGTGACGATACTGAAGTGCACGGTGACGAGACTGGCAAAGCTAGGGATTCCTTCCTTCTAGCAATGAACACTCAATTAGTAACAGAACTTCTAACCCCCTGATTTGAACTGTCGACCCGACAGACAGCATTAGCACTTTGAATTTTTTGTCCTCAGCTGTCCTGGAAAACTTCTTGCATCCTAAGCTCAGTTTTGCTCATCCTGACGATCCTCCAACAACTGCATTCCCCAAAGCGGCTGAGCAGCCGACTGAACTCGTTAGTTTGTTGTTCATGCAGTCCAACCTAAACGGTGTGGTATGCAACAATTGAAACACTGTTAATTTCATACCAGTTTTCAAAGGTGGTCTAAACCACCATCCTGGCTACAACCGTGCGACCTTTATTCTGTCCCGTTTGCAAAAGTATTGGAAAAGTTTGTATCTGCTTCGCTCTCTGGGTAACTATTGTACGATGTTTCAGAAAGACATTGAGCAACCTGTAGCGATCCCGGTCGGCAGAAACAAGATACAGTTGAAGTACCATGGTGCTACTGAACAACTTAGCAGGGTGGATAAGCAAACGACCGCAACCTATTCGATCAATAGATCGCTGCCAGGAAGTGAATCAGAGTTCGATGCTGAACAGCCTTGACGAATTATAGTCTTGTGATATGCTAATCATACTCAACCTAGTTGTTCCCAGTGATCAAGGAGATCAAAGAGCGAATGTGAACAAAGCCTCAAAAAGAGTGATATACTCACCGCTCAAGTGAAGTACGATAGTCAGACGCTAGCTCCCACAACTATCAGGCTGACACGACGAAACAAACGTCAACTTCCAACTAACTGTTAATAACATGGGAGGTAAAATATACACGACTAGATATCTCGAACAAGTTTTGCTGGGTCAAATTTTAACGTTTAAAGCTGAAAACGACAGAATTAACGTCCCGCCACTACTATTCTAGGGTGCACCATGGTTCCGGAAAAGGTCGTTCTTGTACGACAAACTCACTAGTGGCCACAAACTGGTGAACGATGTCCGCGGATGCAGGCAACAAACACGCTGTAACGATCATCTGATGAACCACATTGTAAATTGGACGGGTGGGAGCCGTCCAAAAATAATTGCAAGTTAACAACTACTTACACTTATAACGAATAGGTGATACATGGATGGGGTTTGGTGCATGTAATTGGATGACATACTAGCAGGAGCGTTATGAAGCAGACCAGTGTGTGAGATTTATGTACAGCATAAAGTAATATCCACGTGGACGATGGTGCTGACAAGGATATTCAAATATACGCATTGTGTCAGAAATGCGAAAAGCACGGTATTGCGTTGGTTCGGTGTAAGTCCCACTTCTTCGCGCTTGCTTTCTGTGATGTACTCCTGGGGCGTTCACCTTCTGAAGCGTGGCATTCGAAGTTGTGGTGTGTTACGTAATTGCTTCCAAAAGCATGCACGTTCGGGTGTCACGTTCTCTTAGGTTATCGCGCATAAGGATGACTGTGAAGACACACGTGCGCTTTGCATGTTCGTGCAACATTGTTAATCACAATTTTGATAAAAAATGGCTCGTTACCAGTTTTGTAATTAGTGGCCGGGAACCTTCAGCAGAGACTGAGCATGCAGATTAGATCAAGATCGAAAGACCGTGAATCAGCTTGTGAGGCGAGCGATATCGGTCTATGTGACCTTCCGCGTTCGCAGAAGGCTGCGTGCGTGGGTGAGACATTTGAAGCTCAGTGTCTCCCGAATAGATGCGAGGTGACTATTGGACTGAGTTCTAGTAATCAGGCTTGGCACATGAGTGTGCCATTACGGTTCCGTACTGGATACCAACCGTAAATTTTATGGTTTGCAGGGTAAACCAGTTAAGGGACTGGAGACTCAACGCAGTATCTTAAGTTTTCGCGCACGCGTCAACAGTGTCCCCTTAAGTTTCCAAGGCAACCTAAATGAACTGCGTCAGCTTTACATCATTGGCCCACATTTCGTTCTTCACCTTCATAATTCATCATACTGCATTCCTTTTGTTCATTTAGTTCGATAAGCTACTGGCATTTCCACTCTAAAAGTAACCTGTAGGCATTGTTTGATTCGTTCTAGATGGGCAGGTTCAAACTCGACGTCAGGAAGCGCAAATTTGTACATATTCGACAACTGTCAGGTGTTGGCTATAGCACGGATCCCTGTCCTCTAGTTAGTTTGGGTAGAGAAAGATTTAGGCACATCGATTTCCAGTTCCCTATTAAACACGATCAACGTGAGTGCATTTGTGGGGAAGGCTGACAGGGTTTCGGCTTGGCACAAGCATCCTTGCAGCAGTTGGAATCCGCCTGTTTCGAGCTTCCATATAATAGCTATTTGAGGCAATTACTAGATGAACCTGCGAACTAACCTTCCTTAAATGCCAGCAACAAAGTAATATTCGTGATTTTTGCTCAGCCTGCTACAATACTATTCGCAGATTAAAACCACCGAGGAAGACAGGTGTTTCCGCTAGCAGGTGTACCCAGGCATCTATGAAGTCGGGCATCAGTGGTGAATATTTTTGTATAGGTAAGTATCCGGTTGTTCAAAAGTGCCGCAGAACAACAGGATTAATCTATGGAATTTATCCGTCGGAGACTAATGGTTATTCACTCCGTTATTCAGTCTCCAGTGTATGACCGTTGTAGCGGTCTGCCCAATCCTATAAGATTCATAGACGAGAGAAAACAGAAAGGCCGGCTCATCTGGTGTTGAAGGATAGACTTCAGGGACCGTCTCCCTCGTTTCACTGAATTCTGGGGATCTAAAACCGAACGAGCAATGAAATATGTGTACAGGGAAAAAACAGTTTCACTATATCAGCAAATTATTAGGCCCCAGCGTGCCGTTACACGCTCAATTTCATCAGTCACCACTTGGACGGCTTATGTTTACATATAAAATCCTAGTGAAGCAACAATTTCTACTCGTCAAGCTTTTTTGGAGCACCTGCCAGATCCATTGTAGAAGGAAACGTGGAAAGTGATCAACTTTGTTAGTGGTTAACGTACTATGTTTAGGATAGGGAGTTCCGGTAAGGTATCGAGCGTACCTTCTTTGCTTTTCCCATCATGCCAGACTCCGGTGAACTTGTTGAACAGTAAGGTGGTGTGGGCTTTAGATATATAACTATGGCCAAACACTAGCCGCCCACGAACAAAAGAAGGGCACACAGTCGAGTATTAGGACGTATAATGCGAATAGGCATAAACGAGGAAATGATTGGGAATAGGCAACCCAGCAGACTCACGTACAATACAAAAGGATGTCCTGGTCAATAGAAGTGTAAACAACAGTACCCAGGTATACGCTGTGTCGGCAATGTTGCAGTGATAGGATCACGTGGATACGATGTGCGGTTGTACAACTGCAGTGTATCTCATGTCCCCGTGCCCGTTGACTAAGTGTTCTTTGGCTTTGCGTGTTGTTGACATGTTCACCGTCCGAGACGTGATGTGGGAAGTTGCGTCGTGTACCTGCGAGTTAAGTGGCCTTCGTGTATGGATGTCATACGCTTGTAAGTTATTACGTGTGCAGTTGGCTTGGTCGATGCGCGTGTGTGTGCGTGCATGTGGCCTCGTCACCCGTTGTGCTGAGGGAAAAGGGACTACTATCTCCCGAGTGAGTGAAGGTGACAAAATGCCTGTGAGTGCAGAGGAGACCAGGAGTGTCGAATCTCGCGCTGGCCTGTGGGGTGTGATGCGTGTCTTTGATCTTCAGAATGGACCAGGGATATGTGTGTGGGCGGGACAGCTGGCGCGTGATATCCTGACCAGATTTGAGGCGAACTGACTGCTAACAGTGAGCCATCCGTTTCGGCGCAGGGTACTGAACAGTCGCAGACTTTCCGGTTGGTCTTAACACGCCAAGCGGGTCTGCATTTCACTGCATCAGTGGTTCACTTAGAACATCCTCGTGTATAAAAACGTGGGAACAGGAAGACATCTTCCCGCGTGAATAGACGGTTGTCGATTGCTCTCATTGCTATGCCAGTCGCAGTGATCGCCAACGGTAAACAAGTGTGATACAAACTTTCCACAATTGACAGTCTTGAGGTTAGGCATTGTCTCTGATATGTTGGACAAGCATACAGTACGACCGCAGACTGGCACGGTTGGCGTACTTTATCATTCTCTGTGCCGCATGACTTCCGAAAGAGTCAGCGTGAACGTCTCTTTCAGGTAAAAACCAGGTTACTCACCGAGAGTTACTTTCGGATGACGATGAATGCGTTTCGTTACCACGTTGAATCCTGGATAATATGCGTGTCAAGTATACGCAAGCGCCAGAGAGTACTCAGAAGGTCTGCGAAATGTCCTCCGGAATAAGAGCAACTAAAACAAGCGCGAGAAAACAGCATCGGGCCATCCAGCTTTCCAGAAAGTCATCACCCATCGGTTGGGACGCATGATATGGAAATGGAATCACTTCCGGCCACTTAGTGACCCAGTCAACACAACTCAGGAGTGGGACAAAATTGCTGGAATGTCTTGGCTGTCCGACGTTGCTGAAGCGCGTGTGGGACACGTGCATCTTGCGTAGAAAAACGTTCGTGAGACTCTCGGTATACCTGTGGATATTGGGAGGCTGGTACTCAGTTCAGCAGTGGGCCTTATTATCAGCGTGTTCGCTGAATTGTTTATGTCTATGATTGAGCTCCGCCTTGCGAATACACTGCATGACATCCCGATTTATCGTCGATATGTTGATGACATAATAGTATTCGCACAAGACAAGAGACAATAGAAAAACTATTGGATTTATTGAACTCTTCGCAACGAAATCTAACGTTATCGTCTGAGTTCGAGAAGGAGGACACGCTCGCCTTTCTGGATATCAGCATCAAGCGACGGAAGGATGGTACAGTGTGTCGATCAGTATATCGTAAGTCCACCTGGGGAGGACAATATTTGAATTTCAACAGTTTCTCACCCATACAACACAAACGCTCGCTGGTTCGTTGTCTATTTCACAGAGCGCGAACTATATGTACGGGTGATACACTAGATACAGAGTTGAAATTTATTCGTGAGACTCTGGTCTCCAACGGTTATCCACTGGGTTTTATTGACTTTCACAGCAAACCGAAGTAATAAACCCACAAGAAACGTCTGTTTCGAAGAAACCGGTGTACATGTAGTTATCGTAAAAAGGAGATAGTAATATGTCGTTTCTAACGCGACGACTGACACAGGTCATCCAACGGACGTACAATGCAGCTACACTGCGTTTACTCAGTCGCACCAAGTCACTCCCACTTCCTCACGTTAAGACGCGGATGCCAGAGCTGTCCACTTCACATTGTATCTACCAGTTCACCTGCAGTTGCGGTGACGTTTACATTGGCAGAACTGATCGATTTCTCCGCCTTTGACTGGAGGAACACGTGCCCGAACGTATCGAGGACGTGATACGTGGCCTAACTTGACGCGACTCCATCCAGCAACGCCAGTCAGCTTCTCCAATTGTCAGACATCTGCTGGAGACCGGACATGTGGTCGACCCGACAAACGCTTTCCGTGTGTTGATGCGTCATCACAAGCCTGTCATTCTTAAGTCACTCGAGGCGCTGCTTGTCATGCGTAGCAAGCATAAGCTGTTGACCTTCAACCTCCGTCTGCCATGGTTTTGACCAATGACAGACTAGTGTATGCATTGAATTGATATATGAACTTAATTCGCTTAAATATTTTGATTTTCACCGCTGTTATGTGTAGCAACTGACGAGAACATACGAAATGGTACTACCATCTTGCAAAACCGGTCTTCTAATTTCGATTCAAAAGTTCTGTTGTGGTGAGAAAAACACGCAGTAACCGCTCCTGGTCTCGCTTTTGTTAGAACAAAATTAATGCACCTTCTTCTGAAGAAGTGTGTTTTACACTGTCACTTTGTGAAGATGCTTTCGTTAAAAGTTTCTTGGTAAAATACGTATCTTCGCCTTGTTGGAACCCGCGAATTCACTTGGTTTTGTGGATACATATGAAATTATAATTCTCGACTGCATCACGATTGCATTGTATTTCACAATAAGTATCAACCTTACTATCCGTCCAGGCTATGTGATCACTTGCGCAAGGTAATTTTTCATTTAGCTTATATACTCCGTTTGTTTCTCTTTCAGTAATGCAGGTAGTTGCCTGTCTACGAAATGTTATTCCCAAAGATGGTCATATATGGCGTTTTCAGTTGGTTGCTTTCAACTCTGGCCCTTGAGGGACGGCGTGACAGTTGGAAATATATTTCATTCCATGACTGAGAGCCATAATACAATTCGGTTCATTTATATCGAGTGTATTTGAGTGCAGATTGTAATCTACACACAAATTGCTGACCAAAGTGAAAGCCACTATTTCCCGGATGATTATATAAGTTTTCACTTGTACCGTTTTGGCAACAGTACTTCAATCGTTCTATCATGAGCGCTTGTGATCCTGGTACCTTTCGGCGAACGTTTTGGCCGGCTTCAGACTTCGTTAATAGTTGTAAGTGATTTTAACTGATCGCCTGCCCATAACCACGTTTTAAATCTCAGTGTCAATCCAGGAGCTGCAGAGTTATCAGACCACGGGTCATCGATGCGACCTGGTGTTAATGAGATCTCCGCGCTGGACAATTAGTTTATCGTTAGAAGTTGTTCGAAGCCGGCAGGATTTGGCGTTTTGTAGAACCACGTGAATTGCATTTGCCGCGCCGCTGCTATGTTAGACCTGTCATGGATAACTTGTGGTGAAACCTTTATTCTTGTAGACGGCATTATTCGGTCCACAGATGATCCCTATTCAGATGCACTCATCTCACGCCTTTGAAGTCATCCGCAATCTGGCTTTGATGCGCGTTTGAGAACTCTAAAGTTCGCCGTGGAAGCCGTGAAAGTAAGAAACGTTAAAGATGTTAATGGCTATTCGTATAGTGAACAAATGGTACAAGACCACTTTACTGCCCAGCATTCAGAGGAATGTATGATTATGCTAGTTACAATGTATACAGAATATAAACTGACACAATACACAAAGACACTCAGTCCGAAATTCTACAGAATGCAAATTACTGAGGCCAAAACATAAACTGCTTTGGACGTAAAAATAGCTCACAGATAGCATTTGACTAATCGAAAAGCGTGAAACCAAAATAGTGAGCTGGAATCTGGTAACCACCTGCGCCTACCATATTTGACTAAGTTTCAACGAAAGTATTGTCGTCGGGCTCAACATTTTGTAGTGGCACTCTTGCGTCATTGCATTCCGAGGTTTGTGGTGGTCTAAGCCACCAAAGGACGAAGCGATCAGTGGTGTGATAGGGCCACAAAACAATAACGGTAACAAACGAGTGCAAAATTGTGTGTGCGGTTGGGGACGAACGGGATAATAATAAAGTGGAATGACGCGCTAATGAGTTAATGTCTAGCGCAGTGTAATCAGACGAGGTCGAATAAATAATTTCAAGCGTCACATAATATGCAGACCGATGAGCTTTGGAAGGTCAGCAGATATGCACAGTTAGGATATTTCGCCATTCAGTTGAATTATCGGTCAATAACTCACCCGAAAATGTTAACAGATAGACGTGTGCGGAAGTTCCTGGTTGTTGATACCACTCCACCTAGGAAGTGACACATACGCCTCCGAACAAATAACGCAGAGTAACTTAACAAATGAGCATACAAAAATGAGTTATACAATATGATGGTCAACTGTGAGGGCTAAAATACTCCCCCCACCGGTGTGCTTGTCAAATTAAAATCATGGAGAAGGAGACACAGTGAGGAAAACGAAGCACCCCGTGGCCATACCGAGTACCGCAGTCAGGTAGTTGTTTCATCGAGTTTACGGATAGTCCTTTGCCTGCCATGCGTTGTTCTGGGACGCAAGTGACACGAACAGCACGTGGGTACCATACTGCAAAATGTTGGAAAAGGTCGTTTGTGGTCAGTGTCGGATTGAGCAGGATAACTTCTTGCTCTGTTCAAGCAGGTTTCAGTCGGTTAGTGGACATGGATTCGTTTTGCCGAAACCTCCCAAAAATGAAAAAAATTATGTCACGTGTTGTATACTCGTCATGGCTCTCTGCGTGCCTTTCGTGGTAAACCTCAAGCGGTGTTAAGATTAGTCGCGCTATCGTCAGACAACCGCGTATTCGTGCACACATCTGAGAACCGATAAGATGGAATCACATGGTAAGTAGCAGTCAATAACTACCTCCGGCTCCGGCTGACGAAGGTGGTGTGATTCGTGAGAACACAGAAGTCATGGACATAACATCACACCCAATCACTTTGAAGGGGCCGAGGTATCGTGGTTGTGGCGGTTTTTCTAGGGTATCTTGGCACATTCACACAAATTTACAGATGAATAAATTCGGAGGCCTATGGCTACGATACTGTTGTAAGCGGGTGAGTGTAAAACAAAGGTCGAACATGTTTTAGCATAAAAGTGGAATGCAATCCGTACTTAAGCACGGCGTGCCGAGGGTTGAATGAGTTCTTCTTGGGGATGTGACGCGGTACCGTAAAACAGTCCACAGGTGGTACGTCTGATGTATCATTCGAAGGTAGATCTAACGGATCTCACTGAAAATGATCCACAGATGTTCACTTCATTTTCTCGAGAAGGACTGAGCGGTTATCGACGCCTTTGGTTGCCATTGGAAACGTTCGACTAAAGCATTACTGCAGGGATGATGGCCGTCGTCCCATATGTGAACAACAAAACGGCTGCGTGAAATTAGAGCAGACTGAAAATGAGTGTCTGGATCAGTGGTACCGTGGGTGATACGCCAAAATTAGCAATGCAGTATTCAAAGAAAGTCTTGGCGACTGTCTATGATGGAGCTTCCTTGATGGGTACAGCCATAAGCTAACTGTTGGGACGGTCGATTGCGGTAAGTGTACAGGTGCAGTCGTTAGGAGATGGTGGTGGACTAACGATGTTGTAGCGGACGCGTGAAACACGGGCGTCGGGCTGGCAGAATGCGCCAAGTGTGGCAAACTCTACGCCTGTGCACTCTATTACTTTGACACTGGATACCCTGTTTGACCCAGTTGCGAGCATCTTTATCTATAAAGCGGGCCAAACGAAACGTGCAATTAACTTCAGTATGCCGCGTTTGCCACGGTGAGGCAAACAATGAAAATGGTTAAAAGCGGCGCCTTGGCAAGGATGAAAGACACAAGGGGGTTAGATGCACCAATCAAAATGTCGCACAGGATGTTACCGGCATGTATTGATATAGAAGACTTCTCCCATTTCCTCACTCTACTTCTGAATAGCGGTCACCTAAGTCAGATGGGGGTAAAGGTCGGACCAGGTTGACGTCTGGATGCAAAAGCGCATCAGTCAATACACTGATATCATCACGTAGATGTGAGATGTTTGTGGTTAGCTGGATGATATAAACCAAACGTATGATTTCACAACTGGACCAGCGATCAGGTTCAGCCTGAAAAGCGAACGTTACAGGCCTGTAGCGAAGTATCGGTCATCTGAAAGACGCCGAAAGCAATGAATTGACGCGTACGCATTGTGAAGTCCACGTCAAAAAACGCTATAATTTTCAGTGCGTGTTGGATCTGTTGAAGTTCGTCTGGTACGTTTGTCGTCTTTTGTCTGGTATGATGCGGAACGATGAATCCGTTGAGGTATGTTTGGTTTGTTTGTAAAAAGCCGATCCTTAATTTGCCTTTAGTTGTCTTTGTTGTGTGCAGTAAACGATCATGACGTATTTTGTACCATAACTGCACATAAAATGTTTACTTTCTTACTTTTATAACTATCATTGTTTATCTGTTGAAACTTCCTTCTTGGTATTGTTTGACACGTTCTCATCTTCATCTGTACCCGATTGTTTTAATGAGGTCATTTCCCGTTGACTGGTGGCCGTTTGTGAACACGTGCTTAGCCACCTTTTTTGATGATCTTGCTGAGGTGTATTAGTTGAACGTTCACCATTGTGGTGCTACGTCTTCACCGTTCTGTGCAAGCTTCGAGCTTCAGCGGGCGCTGCTGACTGGGAGAGGACGCTCTGATATGTAAGGACATGAGCTCTTTAGCTATAAAGGAGAACTTTTATGCGAAGGACTGTTTGTCATCGGTCGAAACGATTGAGGAAGCTATATCAGTTGTAGACGAGCTTTGCGTCCTGCTACGACAGGGTGGGTTCCGTCTTACAAAGTGGACATCTAACAGCGCCGAGGTTGTTGAGCATATACCTTTGGAGGATAGACTGCACAAAACGGTCAACTTGGACCTAGAGGGTTTTGATTATCAAAGAGCCTTGGGTGTAACGTGGGAAATGATAAATGATTGCTTCCAGTTTCAGGTCAACCCTACAGATGCGTCTTATACATGGAGGGGTATAGTAAAATGTGTCGCTTCCTTATATGACCGTTTGGGAGTAGTTCTATGCTACTTACCCAGCTCGTAAGTTGCTGCAAGACCTTCGTGGTCGGGGTCTTGGTTGGGATAGTTTGATAGAGGAGACCGATCGTCTAATCTGGGAGAATTGGATGACAAATATCTGAACTGTTGAATCAATTAAGGTGCCTCGTTTTGTTTATTCTAACACGTCCATTGCCATTGGGAAAATTGCCTTTTGTTTTGTGACGCATCCAAGGTAGGATACGGTGAAGTTGTTTATATTAGGCTAACATCGTCAAGCTGTTCGGTTAAGTGTTGTTTCGTTCTAGGCAAATCAAGAGTGGCCCCTCGTAAGATAGTTACTATCCCAAGGCTCGAACTCACGGCGGCCGTCCTCGCAGCAAGACTGATGAGGCTCCTTGTGGACGAACTGAGAATGCGTATCGACCGCATAGTTCTGTGGACGGACTCAACGATAGCACTGCAGTATATTCGCAATACATCGTCGCGCTTTGCATTATATGCTGCAAACCGAGTGGGATTAATATGTGAGTATACCA
>LOND01001202.1:37090-62065 GCA_014220965.1 Paragonimus kellicotti | reverse complement strand
AAAAAAAATATCTAAAAAAATCACAGCAGCCATGAGCCTGACCAAAAACATTGTGACGCGGGCTGCCGCTCACCTCAACAGTGACGTGGAATATCCTAGAAGAAAACGTTACTAAGAAGGTTGAAAATTAATAGAAGTCTAAGCGGAAGAACTAGAAATGGTATGGATGCAGGTACGCCATTGACTGCGACACGCCGCCATCTCGGATAGCGTCTCTAACCAGCGGTTTGAGTGATCACGAGGACCCCATCCAGGCAGGCGACACCTACCCACTTTACTCAGTGGAGCAGTCAGGGTCTTCATATTTCGTGACCACGTTGTCGCTTGACCACCACGTGGTTTCACCCAACTGTTGGTGGTCTCAGTATATAATGCCCGGTACGGTAAACGCTCAGCTGGCATACGGAGTACGTGACCTAACCATCGCAGGCTGTGCAACGTGACAACGAGACTGGACCTTGACGTGGTGTGACGGCTTGCGCATCTCGATGACCTATTGGGCTAAACTGGACGGTGTGATCACCACACCGATAGAGTCACTCATACCAGGCAGGCCAATGGGTAGAGGTCTGACAAACCAGTCTCCTGGTCCTCCAGGTTGGGGGTTGGAAGAAGGTTGGCATCTTTTTCCGGTGGTACATTGCCACCCAACCGCTGCCTTGCGGTACAGGCTTTTGAGCCAAAGGCTTTGGTTGAGAACCCTAATCGTTCTCCTGTCTAGGTCTGGGCGTCCTGGCAGTATCTCAGCCCACACAACCATGAATATTCACAACAATAAATCCATACTGCATCGGCCGTCTCGCAGTATAAACCGGGTCGCCCTATCTGCTGCATACAGCAGGGTGGATAGGCGAAAACATGCTACTGCTGACCCCTCCCCCACTGTCCTATCAAATTTAGCTCTCAGGCCCCTCCCGACCTCCATTTCTGATAATTACTCTACAGGTCCCACAACAGATGTAGCTAACTGTAGTAACACTGAGCCGGTAAGTTCCGTCTCTTGCCTTTCAGCTTCAGGCCTCCCTCGTCCCTTGCTTAGACCTAGAACGCGAATTAATATAGGTGCCTTCAACGTTCGCACGCTAAAACAGATAGGTCAGCAAGCGGCTCTCGCACGAACGCTAGACTCGTTGCACGTTGATGTCTGCTGTATCTCGGAGACTAGAATCCATGACAGTAGTCAACGTATGGAACTAACAGCATCCGGAATCCTGTCTGTTCTTTGCGTATCTGGCTTTCTCTGGGTTTAGTGAGCCGACGTAAAATGAGACCAGTGAGTAACTTGGACGCAACAGACACTAGACTGATGCCTCTGTGGTTGTCACATAGACTTCGAGCCCCCTTTTTGAAAACGGGAATTACTGTTGATAAGCATCAATCACGAGGTACCTCTTCAGTCTGGAGGAGTTTTGTCAGTTCTGATATCAACCTCTCTCCGCCATCCTTGAAAAGAGAAAGAGGGAGGAGGTCTGGTCCAGGAGCCTTATTACGCTTCAATAATTTGAGCTCTAGGACCACTTCTGCTTCCGACGGAGGGCCGTCTGGAACGCAATAACTGACCATTCGGGTCCCGTCGTCCACATGGTCTGGTTGAGGCCAACTGAACTGTTCTTCAAAATGTTCAGCCCACCTGTCAAGTCGACGCGATTGATTGGTGATAAGTGAACCATCTTTTTCACATATGGTCTCACTTACACCGACTCGACGACCAGTACAACCACGGATCAGGGAAAAAAGCCTTCTGCAATTCCCAGATAAAAAGGCCCTTTCCATCTCTTTCGACTGTTCGACCAAGTAGTGCTCACGGTCTTTGCGCAAGCTTTTAGTCAGCTTGCGTTTAAGTTCTCGACGGTCGTCATCATATTCAGAACCAGGTGGGATCGAGCGACGCTTGTTCATGAGGTTTATCGACGTGATGGAAATCCAGTTCTGTCGCAACTGAACAGCTCCTTCGGAACATACCTCTTCACAGCATGTTTTTCTAACTGTTGTGACCGTCTTTGACAGGTTTGATACTCCGTCCGAAGAAGAGGCTATAGCATACGTCAACAAAAATGCGTGTGGTACGAAACCAGCAAAGAGTGTCTTTTCCTTTTGTGGTTCTGTATCTTATCCTGCATTTTTCTGCTTCCGTCTATTTATTTCCCACTCTTTCTCAGCCTTCTAGTAACTTCTCCCCACACATTTGTGTAATAATATATCAGCAATAATGCACGTATACTCTGCTTTGCTGAGGGGTGGGGTTAACTTGTTGACTATTTGCGAAACTAAGTAAGATGTTTTTACTGTCCATTCCAGGATTACCTCGGAAGCGCTCGCTCATTTCAGGATCTCTTACGGAGAACGTCTGTTGATCCATGTTACCACAACCCTGTTATGAGTTAAGGTCCCATCCTGAGTGTCACCGACTTCCTGCAGGTCCCTTATTTATCTGAATTTGACCTTTGCAAAACCTCCAAAATCTCATTAGAACAGGAAACTCGTGCATATGAAGCACATGACCTCGACCGAAACAGCTGGAAGTGGAACATATCAGTATGCTTCGATCTCCCTTTTTTACAGTATGTCAGTGAGTAGTATCTACTAGCTCCAAGACCAACCATTTTCATCTTGGCCGTAGAATCAAGTGAATCCTAAGTTCTGCTGCACTTGTTCAAGATATACATTCGGCGTGCGAGGGTTATGTCCATCTCTACTGAAGAACTCTGGAAAAAGGTACAGTGTATAATCATGAAGCGATTTGTGGAACTCGGGTAGATTGTTTACCCGGACACACCAGTGTCTGAGTCCTTTTGCTTTTGAAATAGGATACGGGAGCGAGGATCATATCGTTACTTTTTAATTATTAGCAAGAGTGTTAATGTACAGGTAGGCGTTTGTCAACCCACAAGGATAGTTTATAACACTTTTGAACATTATTTCGAACTTCTGACTTCAGATTTGTAGTTTTCAGTTGAAACCTACTCATCCTAACCGGTATGTAATTGACATGGCATGGAGCTTGCAAGGAACTGGGCTAGAAGAAACCTCTTGGTAGGCGCCTTAAATAAGCTCTCCGATGTGGTGTCGATTACTGCGCTAACGGTCTTTGAGTATTCACCCGGAGTTTGCGTTGTAGTACCTCCGGATATGGTGTAAGAAACCTTCCTAACCTGATGTTACAATACGTTTAATGATTTCTCCTTTCCTTCCAATCTGTATTCCTTCTCAGTAGCTTCTGAAGAAATGGCCTATTATCCGTTCTGCCATGTTTTCCTCTTCCATTCTCACCTGCGCTCCTAAGAGGGATTTTATGACTGCATCAGCACTGACCGTCTTCACTAATTGGCATACATGTCACATTGACTGACCTCTGTTTCAACCACACGTCACCCTACCGTAGAATTTGGCACATTGCTTTTTCACACGTTGCACGTTGTGATTGTTATGGGCCACATAATCCGTACTCGCTGCTGGTCTTGCGAATAGAACCTACCCTCTAATTGCGATGTTGTCTTCGGTCCGACCCGGATATCGTAGACTTTCTAAGGGACTTTTCTACCTAAGGAAATTACGTTTTATTATACTAAGTTTTATCCTTCATTTTGCAGTCATCTCCTTAGTTAACGATCAAATGTGCAAACGTCTGCACTTTAGTTTCCTATTTTGAGTGTGACTTCTGCACCACAAGTGCACCTCCGGAGTTTCCATTTGGTGAGTTGAATGGATGGCATCGCTCATCTGATGAAGTTCTTGGTTAGCCCGTGAAGTGCCATGCTCGCCAAACTCCGAGTTCAGAACAGCGTCGCTAGAACCAACACCAGGGAGTTCAGTAATACAGAAGGACTTACCGCGCCAAGGACAAATTCTTAGATTATAACGCAGTTCGTTGTCGTGTGATTGACGCCATTTGAGTTTTCGACTGAGTAAGTTGTGTGCATGACTTACTGGGCCTCCTGGCTCATGCTTGTCGGTTTTTATTATCATTCTAGATTGTTGTGACCTCTATCTTCCAGAGAAACACTGTCCCTCGGTGCCTTCACCACGTTGCACGTTACAAGATAATCTGTGCAGAAACAAGAGGAAAGGGGTTTGATTCAGTCCTTATTATGAATCCCAGTATCGTGTAAAGACGTTTTCTGAAGGAGGATTTCTTCTTGGCCATCATAAGTTTCCGATTGTACTTTCAAGAGGTTTATAGACAGGAATGAAAACGAAAAAAAGACAGTTTACAACCGTTTTTGTCCTTTTTCCCATCTGAAGTCTACACGTCTTGACGTAAGACTCTCGCAATTAGTTCGTCAACACTCGGAAACCCGTAAACGGTAGGGGATATAAGGCTGTTCATTTTTTGTTTACAGTCAATTTCTATTTGTTGGTTATAGTGTCCATTCATATTGACTAAGGTTTGTTCCTTTCAGAGGCTTTAATGGCTCCACGATGCTGGGTCGCAAAGTTTTTGCTTTCTCTTATCATGAACGTCATATTCTGTGTAGAGCGACATCCCTCTCTAGTGGAGATGCGTTGGTGTAGATATTCAAAAGGGGTTGATATTCAACTTGAGGGATGTAAAAAGACGAGTTCGATTACAGAATGTTGGGGCCGCAAGACACTTGATTTGGGAAGTTGTTCATTTCTGGATTTCCATTACGAGATGTGTGCAGATACACGACTATGAACTCCAGCATTATATTGAACGACCGATGCATCTCCTTACCCACTGCCTCTATTACATTGCCATCCTTTTTGTTGGCATGTATCTCACGATGCATGTACACGCTTCCAATCGTTGCCTCCAGATTTTGGTCATCCTGGAGTTGAGTACTGACCTTTAGTTCCCTCAAGTTCGACTTGTGTCATACTACTTATCAGCGACGTTGTACACTATGCAACACAGAGGGGATTTCAGCGCGTTTGTGTAATCGAAGAAAGCCACAACCGAGTGGCACTGATGCTCGGACTTAGTATATCGGAGTATTTGGTGTCCTTGTGGAAAAATTATTCAGATTGGATGAAATCATATAAGCATCTATAGATAAAACTTGGTGCGCTAGCAAAAGTTACCATGATTTGTGGTGTGTTGACCTCCCAAATCATACATCAGTTATGGCCTTCAAGATATAGATCTGCGAATTGATGGGGTTGATAAGTGCATATTGTGAGCCGTTGCTGATTTTGATGCGAATGACAGCCTCTGAACGTCACCGGGGTGCGATTTCAGTACAGAGAAAAGTCGACGATCTATACTACGTGACAGCGTTGTGGCGGTTTAGCGGATGTTCTGTAAACTCGCTAGAATCGTTCCTTCTTTCTAGGCGTCTTATCCAAAGCCTCTAGAAAAATGTCTGGATTTCAACCTAGACGGCAAAAGTAGCACATCATCATCACCATAGCAGCCATGAGCCTGACCAAAAAATATTGTGACTCGGGCTGCTGCCCACCTCTACAGTGACGTGGAATAAGCTAGAAGAAAACGGTACTAAGAAGGTTACAAAGTAATAAAGGAAGAATAAGCGGATAAACTAGAAATGGTATGGATGCAGGTACGCCATTGACTGCGACACGCCGCCATCTCGGATAGCGTCTCTAACCAGCGGTTTGAGTGATCACGAGGACCCCATCCAGGCAGGCGACACCTACCCACTTTACTCAGTGGAGCAGTCAGGGTCTTCATATTTCGTGACCACGTTGTCGCTTGACCACCATGTGGTTTCACCCAACTGTTGGTGGTCTCAGTATATAATGCCCGGTACGGTAAACGCTCAGCTGGCATACGGAGTACGTGACCTAACCATCGCAGGCTGTGCAACGTTAGCAAAAGGAGTTGCTGGTTGCAGAACCAGGGTTTTCAGGATTTTCTAGGTGCCCGTCTGCGTCAGGTTAGAGTGCATCTTAGGTAGACAACGAATCAGAAGCTGGTTTGTCAATATCATATAACAGAGACTGTTTTGGGATAAATTCGAGCTGCCTGAGCAACTGAGAAATAGTGTAGAAGCCAATGTTCATTTTTATACTAATAATACACACAAGTGTTATGAAAGAATAAACCTCAAGCGGTTGAATCATGGATGATTTCTACTCGGCGCCCTTCAAAGACGACCGTCTTTTGGTCACAATCAGCAGAGCGTTTTCAGCTTCTGAAGCAAATAATCAAGAGATTAAGTATGTTCTTGCCACGTTGTAGTCTGAATACGCAGCATCAAAGGCAGGTTGTCCGATGGAATCACAGGCTTTTAAGAGCTACCGTGGCTGTCATAAACTGTCAACGACGTATTTATAGATTGGGGAAGTGTTAGTTCGTAGGCATAATAAGTTCGTTATCGTAACAACAAACGGAATTACTTAGTGGTTTCCAGTGGTCCTTTGGGTCCGGTGAGTGAAGGTCTGCTGGATTAGCTGTGTCGTTATACAAACAGATCGGACTGTGATAACAGAGGAAGCAGCCTACTTTTTGCTGAGATAAAACCCGATGAGTAGTCATTGATCAGCCTATAACTTATTCATATAGCCAAAATACAACGGGATGGAATCAAACAGCCGTATTAATATGAGGGCAAGAAACGAGTGTAATGGCACCAAGAAAACGCTCCGGTTTCAGCGCACGCCTAATACCAACTACGAAATCGCGGACCGAAACCTTGATTACTTCCACTGCTCCTGTTTGCTTTTGGACCCCGTATTTAGTTTACGTGTAACTGCCCTGGCTACAAACGTCCCATCTGTCCTTAAGTAGAACATTGGGTTATTTTATAGTAACCGCAAGTGTATTAGCATTTTCTTCGTTAAGTCCAAGTTACGTGTTAGCTCCATAGTACAACGACTTCTTAAAAACAGAACTAGTTACGAGAAGAACGGGTATACTTCAGCTCTAGTTACGTGTGCCTAGGCCATATTTTCACTTCGCGACATGTTTGATTATCGGCTCTCCTGTGCCCAACCAGCGTTAATGGACTTTAGGGTCTGAAGACCGCTTCTGCCTTGTATGCTTATGCTGCCGTCTGTGGTATCTTCTTTGTGGATGAACTCCAAGGACGTCTATCAGTTTACTGAAGTCTTTGCATGCTGACTATACTTCTGTATCTCGAGTGCATTCCGGCACAATGTTGTGTTATCCTTTATCTTCAACCGTCTGATTTATTCTACTCTTTAAAGGGTAATGAGAGGTATTGAAGGTTCGTGGGTAATATGGCTGATATTCAGACGGCAATTACGCTGTCGATACACCAGCGTTTTTTAACCTTTTACTTGATGAGGCTGGGGTGTATGGTGTACTTTGCGCTCCCATGCTTTGTTGTGTTACACGCCTGAGTTCGTTTGGATTTTACCTTGTCTGTCTAACTCAAGCCATTTGATCCATTTGAGCAGTACCTTCCTATCAGCTTGATGTGTTGCTGCCGAGGTGTTTATGAGGATATCGAAAACATACGATGCCCCATTCTGTTTATATCATCTTGTCATAAAACTTTTCAGTTGTGAACTCTGAATGGTTTTTGTAATGCGTGTGTGTGGTCCAGCTCGTCTTCTCGAAGGTACCTGTGTCCTCGTTTTTCTGCCGCCCTTATGCCCGCCAGTCAGCATGCGTGGGAGCAACACATTATATTTCAGACTATTCTCAATGATTTGTCCGTTTTCAGATGTACTTTTGCGAAGCTTTGCATCCTAAATTTTATATTCAGAGTGTGTGGTAACAAATGACCACGAAATAATGCTGAAAGTTCCTGGATATAACCCGTTGAGGAAGCTGGGACAAGGCTCCTACGGTGAAGTCTATCTGGTCAAGAAACGAGTACGTCCTGACTGTTTCAAAGAGTGAGGAATTTAGGGTTCCGAGCAACTGGTTGCTGTCAAATGTATATCGAAACTAAAGTTAAGTAAACGGGGGGAAGATAATTTGGTTTCCGAAATAGCTATTTTGCAAAAATTGGAACATCCACATATTGTACGGCTGCTGGATTTTACGGTATATTTTCGACGCGCGTTGTTTTTCTTACGATTCATTCGAAAATCAGTGGGATTCTACGAAGGTTTACTTGTACATGGAGTACTGCGCAGGGGGTGATCTCAGCCAGTTCATACGTGCCAAGCATCGCTTACCTGAAAATTTGGTCCGTCGATTTTTAAGGCAACTCGGTTAGTTTCTATTTTGATAGCAGTTCATCGTCATGTATTTATAGGTCTGGCGTTACAATATTTGAAATCGAAGAATATTGTGCACATGGATTTAAAACCACAAAACATTTTACTCACATCGAATTCACATCCTATTCTTAAAGTTACTGGTAAGATACACTCGTTTATTGCCTTGTAACAGCCTTTGTGCTAGGTATCTCTCTATTTGTCCATCTCCTTTTTTGTATTTTGATGTATGATCTTCCTATCATTCCCTCCCGTATGTATGGTGCATCACGCCATTTTGTCATACTTACCTCCATCGGTTTCCGTGAAACCATTATGGCCGATTGAGTGCTGCTGAGCATGTGCTCAGATCTGGAGGCCTAAAAAATGTCACATCCTCCACACGGCTGCGGGTTCGAGCGTCGGTTACTTTGGCTGGTCATATCTAGGTTTGGGCATTCTGGCGATGTTTAAGCCTCTCGTGACCAAACATATCGCGCGGCAACAAATGGTTTTGATATTGAAGTTGGGAAGTTGTTTAATTGTCAACATTGCTACACTGGGATGCTTGTTACTTGCTGTTGAATTATATGTTCCTTTAGCATTCATGGATGCGTTTGATTGGAAGTCATACCGGTCGGTTTGTCGGTGAAGTAATCATCGTCAAACACTTTCCTTTTACTATGTTTCACACGCTGTTGTAGGTTTCACCGTCATATCCGTCTGACCTACAAGAGCTTGTCATTTAACAGCCCCTGTATTTATTCGGACTGTTCCTGGGAGGTGAGTCTGTTAGCCATGGTTGGATTTGCTTTATCCTTAACTTGAGCGATCCATCACATTTGGGCGCCTAATTCCACTTCTTAATGGAAACTGTGGCTGTCACACCGTGTCAAAAAGAGCCGTAATAGCTCGTTCGTAAACTATAACCGATAAACCCTGCTTCTGATTTCTCGTCCAAATCGAAGTTATTAGAACACTTACGGTGCCTCTTCTGTCAACGACCAGGCAATTTTAACACTACTCATAAGTAATTGTGGCTGAACTTTTGAACCTAGTGATACGGTCATGCTAAGTGCAGACATACGTATGAAACCAGTCATAAACCTCACCAAATGACACGATAGCCGGAGCGGTTGTCCTTTACCCCCAGGGGCGAGGTATATTCCAGCAGAAGACAACCCAGTAGAGGCAAAAGGAGGCAGCTGCCGTCGTAAATATAATTGTTATTAGTACATAAATTGATCGTTTTTCGGGGTTTTAGAGAACATTCACTAGCAGTCGATCGTGTTACCTTTATCACCACTCCACTTCACGCGGGCTTATTCATGAACCCAGGTAATTCAAAACACCGGGTCTTTCCACCTGTTTGTCTTCGGCCAAAGAAAGTAAATCGCACGTGAACTTTACTTGCCCTTCCATTAAACGACAACCTTTGTTCAAAGTCACATAACATAGGTTGATGAAAATAATACCTTTCGCTATTCTTGCTCTTTCTCCAGCATTATTAAAAGCTGACAAAGTGGTGCCCCAAAAATTTTAAGCGAACTGTCCACAGTAGGGAATGTGGGAGTGAAAGCGCCCCATTCTTAAAACTACTTTACAGTTCGGAGGATCAGGGCGCATTTCGTACACGCTTGACCCGTTGCCTAGCTTATTTACCGTTATCTGCATACTTTCCGGGAGCTATGTGGAACAATATACTTCTGCTGCCCCATGATTTCACACGAATCTTTTTGAATGTCCTCTATAGCAAAACGTAACTGGAGCAGGAATTTTGGACACCAACTGTGAACACCACTTACAGTGTTGAGCTTTCGACAGAGCTGTATATAAATGTATATAAAAGCGGCCTTCAAGTCTCAAAAGACCACGAGCATCGGTCTACGAGCTGCAACTGTGTCAAAGACCTATTTATTCTCTACTAATGTGGCCGTCTTCGAGTTCAGTGAGTTTGAGCACTATTAATCCGGTGAGTAACTTGAACGTGATGGCATCAATGATGTATTTGTTTGTCGCGTATGCTATGGGCTCCACTTTTTTGAGGATTGAAATATCGGCCGGTACTTCTCTGTAAATTTCCGATTTGTTGTTGACCAACTTTTGGCGGCCATCTTCGAAAGCAAGGGTGAATGGACTTCTGCACCCGGGGCCTCCGAGCTATGCCCTGGAGCCTCTTCTATTTCCGACAGAGGGTCATCTAAAACGCAGTAACTTACCATCCTTTTCTTAGCCTTTGTTCAGTGCCGACCTGTTCAGCAAGATGTTTAACCCGTATGTCATTTCGGCGCAGGTGACCGCTAATACTTGTACGATCTTTTTTACATTTTTATTTATGCTCGGTCGCTGGTCAACACAACATTGGATCAGGGGAACCAGAACACTGTCTTTCCCAGATATGCAACCAAGTGCTGTCTATGGTCTTTGTGAACACTATTAATTAGCTTATGTCTAAGTTCTTGCCAATTATCATCTTCCGAGTCTGAAAGGTTTAAGAAACTGCTGGTTGTAAGGTTTACTGGTAATGATGAATATCCAATTCTCCGACGAGCCCACAGCGCTTCTACAACTTGTTTCTCGTCTGGTTTTCGTCGCTGACGCATTTTTTTCAGTTGTTGGCTGGATTCAACGGTTTTATGGCCGGTGTTTTTTCATAGGCGTTCCTTAAAACTTATTGCTCTGAATGCCAGTTAGCTATTTTACGTTTACTAATGAGTGCCTCTCGAGAAAACGGCTGAACGAAAAGAGCACGGACAGCAGCATATTTGGAGCTCAGGTGATCTATTATGTCGCCTGGCTGTGGTGGTTTTGGTTGTAAATCGGATTTCTGTGAAGAATTATGCCGACCAGCACTTCAACCCCATCGGGTGCAACGGTTTCAGACAAGCCAAAAGGATGCAGTCAGAAAGTAGTTATTTTACACTGCTGACTACATAGGAGTATTTTGGTATTAAGGCACATGTGACAGGAATGTTTTCGTTGTACCATCGTCCTTTTCAATTTAAACTTGAAGTTACAACGGGTGCCCACGACCAAGAAACACTGATTACCCGATGGTTGAGCTTGACGGTGGGTTTGTCTGTTCATATTTTTAGTTTAATTTAATAGCGTAATGTAACTTTGAGTGAATCAGCTGCGCTTTCGGTCTATGTTTAACCTTGACAGCGAGCATGTCCGGTCGCTTAGTCATTGACCCCGCTGAGGCCTCTTAAGAAAATCGTGCTATCTCGCTTGTCAGGCTTTTTAGTCAGTGACTCCGTGTTGATCCTTTCGGATCAACTCTCTGCAGTATTGTGTACGTTGCAGGGAAGTAGCTGTTAGTGTTCTCTCGAGAGCAGCTTTGCACAGTCGTTCTTAACTTCTATCTTCATTACGTCTCCTGTTGTACACTTTCTCTGTGCTTTTAGGTAGTTTGCCGCCTGTTAATTGTTCTCTGAAGCGAAGACGACTGACAAGCATTGGCGCTTCTAATGTTTTGAGCTAGATGTGTGCTACTTAGCTGAGACGCGAGCCTACTCTTCTGACATTGTCATTTTCACGAGTTGCCTTTAGAGAGCTGATGACGCAAGTGGTTCTGCTTCCCGATCTCTAATGATGCTCAAGACAAGTCTTACGGCCTAAATAAAGGTGGGCTCCCATAAGGTTGCAAAATGAAACAAATTTTGCTCGGTTTGATTCGGGCGGATAGTTACCTGTGTTAAATCATAGTTAGCATAGTGATTAGGGCGTTCATTGTATCCACTTGAGTCGAATGAGCCATTGATCAGGTGCTTTCAAGAAGGCATTTCGTGACACTGTCGTTGGACTTATAAAACAGACCAACATCTCTCTAGCAGATACTTTGAGCGCCCAAGTTGGTCGTCTCATTCTGGGGCTATATCTGATATTTGTGCACACTGCACTGATTGTGGTGATGGACTGTTGCAAATAGAAGCATCTCACAGACTCTATATCTCAATTACGGTCTTTCAACATAAGGAAGACGATAATGAGAATAAAGACATATAGGCGAACATATGTTTTCGATAATTCATCTTCAGGCCGGTACAATTATATAAGGAGTTAATAGAGTTAGATCGAGATATCGATCAGACTTATTACAGAGAAACTAGGTCACTGGTCAGTCAATTGGCGATGGCTTGATTGGTCGGTTACGTCACGCTTGTCCATTGGTTTGACCGCGCAGGTTGACCATCGATCCGATGGATTTGTGGCCATGGTAGGTGGAGCGCCTGAACAAACCGTTTTTGGTGACATAATATCGGGTCAAGCAGCCTGATTCCAATAGCCTCGGCAGTACAGTGTTCTAATTCGGACCGCTTTTGATGGTTGCCTGGTACGCGATATACTACCTTGAAGGCTTGATCAGTTTTCACCTGGTGCCCGCTTTCGACCAGATGAGCGAGGATAGCACTGTTGACCGATCGTGATTCCCCGTGCCCCAGCCACCGTGGATGGTGTTCTCGGATTCGTTTCGAAAGTTGTCTTGACGTTCGACCAATATAACCTGCTCCACAGGAGCAAGTGAATGAGTAGATACACATAGATGAGGTCTGAACTGTCAGTCTATCTTTGTTATAAAATCTGAGAATTGGGTATGTGGAGAATTGAATACGGAGTTCAGCTGTAGCGTAGGTCCTGCTAATTGTCTGGTTGAGCCTATTTGTCAGCCATTCTGCGGCATTGTCACCTTTGAACGGCACGCGAATAAACACAGGCTTCTTTCTTACGTCATGCACTTCAGGTTTAGGTGATATTCTGATCATATTTCTGATGATAAATCGTTCCGGGTAGCCGTTATCATGAAGTACGTTCTTTATGAATTCGAGTTCACTTTCTAACGTATCCGCTGAACAAATTTTGTATGCTCTATCAGTCAGGCAGCGCACTAGATTTCTCTTCTGTTTCAGGGGTACAAAACTGTGAAAGTTTGTGTACTGACCTGTCCATGTATTCTTGCGATGAATTCTGCGTTGATATCCGTCTTTCGTCGATTTAAATGAAAACATCTAGGAAAGATATCTCGTTTCCGATCTCCTCCTCAAGTGTAAACTTAACTGACTGGTGGGCGCGATTGAATGTGTCGAGTACTGTGTGCATATTGGTATCCGAACTGGCTACGATAAATATATCGTCTACGTATCGGTGGTATTGACTGAACGGTTTCTAAACAGTACAACCTTTACAATTTGGGTTGTGTTAACAAGTGAAAATAAACGCATTGTGCTACTCTCAGACCTTAGGCTGATCTGTATGTTCTATTAACGTTTCAGATTTTGGGTTTGCTCGACGTGCAAAAGATGCCGTACAACGGAATGAACTGCGAGGCACGCTACTCTATATGGCCCCCGAAATTTATTGTGAGGGATTGTACCATCCTTCTTGCGATTTGTGGTCTGTGGGCGTTATTCTATATGGTGAGTGTGCATATATTCGTCAGCTTTTGAATGCAATTTCGGGGCAGAGTATTCCATTGTTTTGTTGTTCCTTTTCAGAGTGCTTGTTTGGTAGCCCTCCCTACGCTTCACAAGATTCCGAGTCCTTGAAGTTAAAGTTGCTAAAAGATGAACCAATCGAGGTAATGTTTTCCTATTTTAAAAGATGCGTTCTTTCCACTAATTGAACTACAAGCAATAAGCTGTGCTGGAGGTTAGGCGTGCACGCGTTGAGTATTGCAAGTTTTCACCTTTTGTACATCCAGATCTTCTATATCACCAGACATTATTAAGAAATATATGAGGCGGATACCATTAGATTATCCGGATGTAGGTAGATGCAGTCGGTGTAAACGGGCCTTGAATTTTCGTCGGTATACTTGTCACTGTTTAATGGATGGCAGTTAAGCGTTGACTTGTAAATGGCACGCTTTAATGATCGGACTTTTTGACGTTTCGTTCGTTTATTTTTTTACAGGCTGCGTTCATGTAATCTAATAATCTTGAATTTATTCTTACTGTGGGTTAATATATTTTGGAATCCAGACGATCAAGTACATCACCTAACCTGAATAAATTAGCTTTTGGAGTTTTCCGAACTTTTTATCAGCTGACGGAATCGTTACTCGTGCACTCTCCTCCGTTTCCCTAAAGTCAGTATAGCATACATATGAATAGCGTACTCATTACCTCAGAGCTCTCATATTACTCATATCGCGAAACCGTAATTCGCATTGGTTGGTAGTGCTACCGTTGTCTTCAACTGCTTTCAGAACACTAGGAAAGGTTTATTATTTTGTTTCATTCGGCGAAAATACATAAGCCACAAGAGGTCTTCGGGGCCTATCTAACTCTCCTATGACTAATATCATTGCATACAAGTGGCATAGTCAAATATTGGGAACAAAAGTAACTGAACACATGTTCAAGTAACTCGCCAGGAATACAGCCAGGTAAAGACTTGGTCACGGGTTGTGAAAGCCTTGACAGCCCCGATAAGCATGTTCCGTAGGTGCCGTCTGCCAGGCTGAGAAGTTCGCGACCATCCACAGCACTGGTGTGAAGCGTTTTGGAACTTGGCCGTGTGTGGCAGCAAGTGACGAGCCTGCATCCGCAAGACTTATCTGAATATTCGTTTTTTGCTCAAGTTTTCTTCCTTACACACACGTACTTACTGGCCAATCGATTGTTTCGCGGTCTGCCGTCCGGGCCAACGCAACCGCTGCTGTAGTACCCGGTGGTGCATCTCCAAGCCAACTGTGGTATTGCTAGCATCCAAAGTGTGCTGTGTTACTTTTCTAAAAGCATTACATTAAATGTAGCTGACAGCGCTCAAGCAGACGTTCAGAAACTATGTACGTAACACCTGTGGATCGATAGAGACCTGTTTATAGGCTAAACGTTCAGTTTACTTGGGTGCATTTTATCCGTTCTTATTCCGTACACCTTGAAGTGGGACGTGTTTATGGTGTAAAAACGGATTGTCACTATGAGACAATGTTGTAACCCTCCTTCTGATATTAATTAACACGGAAATCTCGATCCCGAAAAATTACCGCAACTGTCCCGTGATCTGCTCCCAAGACAAGCCAAAAGACGCGTGCAAAAAACAAGCTTTGTTCCGCCCCAAAAACGTGTCCCAAGGCGAAAAGTACAAAGTATTTATAGGGGATGTAGTGACCAAAAAAACACTCCCGAAACATCAAATAGAACAGTTACCGAAAAAAAATAGTTAGGGTCACTAATGAGCATAGCGGAATAAAGAGTCGGACGGGTAAAAAAACTAACCAAAGTCACCTCTCGACCACCCTGAACAGTTCCGCTAAGTAGGGTTGAGTCCATCGTTTTTTTTCTTTCTCGAGGACGGAGGCGGTTTTTGGACGGAAAAAAATGAACGCCCTAACAGACAATAGCATGCACCAATCCACGTTCATCAGTTAGACCCGAAACAGGACTGCTTTGGAGCCAAGTATATATTCCACCATAAATGTCTCGAGGTGGCATGGATGACCTGAAGTTTTCAACGGCTCGTGTTTCGAGCTTAAACAGTTCCGGCAAGAAACATCCATCATGATATGTTTATGGGGAACAGTTTGCTGTTTTTATCTTGGTTAGGCAAATAGTGATACCTTCTTCTGCTTTGACTTGTCTTTTCCCACTCCAAATTGCACTGTACTTGCAAATTCTTGTCAGTGCGTTTGGCTGCCTACGTCAGCCGAGCTTCAAACAAGTGTTGTAATCGTGTCAAGGAACGTATGCTGATCTAGCCTGCACAGGGCGATATACTACAACGCAGTGTAAACTTAACGATAATCTATAGACATCCAGTCCTTTCAATCGCTCGGCGTTTGCTAATCTGTAGGAAATTTTCCATTTTTGGTACGTTGTGAATAGCCAGCATTTTTATTAAACTTAAGAAGCTACTACTGTCAAGAAACTCCCATTTATCACTCGGATACTTTCTATGTTTCAGGCCGACTTACTGCACGCAGTCCATAATCATTTTGCACTCATCAACTTTTTGGTGTTGTGGTACCATATGATACTTCTGTTTTTCTTTGTCAGGTCAGTTACCGTTGGTCTGTCTCGCCTTTAGCTGTGACTTCTGTGCGGATCCATTTTCTATCTACTTTTAGTAGTGTTACGACCGCAGAAACGTTTGGCGTACAAATTGAGCTCCCGTACAGGTCATGTTAAACATGGGACCACAAACGTGTACACTCATTTGCACGGCTGACGTGCATTCACATACATTGGGTGGCAGTACGTTGTCATTCGCCCTGGTGGCACTTCTCCCATAGCGCGTACACACTATTCCAATAGTCTCTTCTGGTCCGTCGTCTTCCTGGCGTTGGGGCTTGCCTTTTGTTCCCGAATGTCGCTTGTGAGTAGTATACTACTCACAACGAAACTGCCTGTTATACAACAGTAGGACATGTTCTGCTTGTGCTGCGCCTTCGTTATCAGAGAACCTGGAGACGTTCATGCCTCATATCTTCAATGTTTGTTTTGATTTGCTCCGTTTTTTATTTCTATTTCTTCCGCTTAGCTTCCCTCTGACGTTGCAATCAGTCCGAACTGCGCTTCGCTACTTCGTCGTCTACTTAAACGACATCCAACTGAACGAATGAGTCACGAGGAATTCTTTGAACATCCGTTCATGGATCTCGAACATGCACCCACTGCTGAGAGCTTAGACAAAGCAGTAAGTATCCTTGAAGGTCTGTCGGCGGTCCGCAAACAAGTGCCCTGATGTCTGTTGGTAGAATCTACGTTCTCTTTACCATTGGAATGTGTTTTCTGTTTAATCAATCACGCTATCGTGGTTACCATTGTGGGTTGACTTTCATGAACGGCAGCAGGCTGCATTTTAGACGTTTAACGTCTAACGATTCACTGAATAGCCGTGTAAAAACGATGGATTGTTGGAAGGATCGTGGAAACGCGAAACAGGTATTGTATGAACAGAAAGCAGCTTAAGAAACACGGAGACTCACAACGCTAGTGCAGATACCCAACTTCTTTTCGCCGTTTCGACAAGATAGTCATCCGCCGGTTCTTGTTATCTTCCGTCCCCCGGTCTGAAAGTTTCTGTCGGAGCAAGCTTTAACTTGAATACTCATGCTGTGGGCCCATATCATGCATGTATTATGAACTTCGCTTCTCCTGCCTAGTTCAGAGCATGACGTTGCAAACGGTGGACTTTCACAGTTGAGAGCTTTTCGAATGATCAACCCTCGTAGGACATGATAATTATGCTAAGTGTCGCCTACGTGGTCACCCAGTTGAGAAAGTCAGAACAACAGTGGTCGGTGCAGCACTAAACAATCTTGATTTATTAGAAACGCAGTGCTTTTTTCATAGAGAATCAACGGTGTTTACATTAACTGTTGCTATTGGGTGACAAGCATGTTACATTCTGATTGGTCTATTCATTGTTGCATTCTATGACCCTGAGTTAAGCAATTCATTTGTTTAAATCCGACACCCATTCCAACAACTTGTCTTAGACATAACCTTTTGCAAGCAACTTCGATGTGACAGCTGATCACCGTTTCTGATTGGCTGTCGCCGACCGGCCAGTTCCGCTTTCAGCAGCTTGTGCATGAACTCTGGTTGACTGCACTTTCTCCACTCAAGAAGCCGCTTCAGTCATATCTTGTTACACTCAACTGTTAGTAATTTCTGCCTTCCTGAGAAACCTCTTGGCTAAACTCAGTGTTAGCGTAATGTTTGTAGCACATCATGTAAGCGCGCTTACGTACAGTTGCACAGTGCAAAATGTGTTATTCATCGCCAACTCCAAGGCTTTTATCTACCGTCTGTAAAATCGTCACTCTAATCGGTGATGACTCACGAGGAACTCAAAGCTTGTTACCTGTGTGAATGTTTTGCTCTTCCATGTAGAAAACACCTTCCGAGCATTCCAACCTCATGACCCAGTCGATGTGATTGTGGTACGGTGAGTGGTGTCGAAACCAAAAAACGGGAAATAAACGTCAATCTAGTTGGTTTTACCTAACCATGTATCTGCCACCGTGCGACAAAATGACAGTTCGCTGTTTGGGCTATTGTCAGGTCGCCCTGATTTAATGAGGAACCATCTCACGCTTATTTGAACCCACGAACCTTCGAATGAGCCGTTGGATTATGTCTTAGAGAGGGCTACCGCGTCAAGTGTAAGTCAGATTTCGTTCTATCACAGTGACATTTGAAGACAGTTCACGAACGGTTTTATGTACCTCAACAGCCCGCTCTGTCGTCAATATGTAAAGCAGCTGGGTTTGGCCCGACCGACTTGCAACATTGTTTCTTACTGGGGGAACCAGATTTGTTTCATTGCCCCAAAAATTGTTACATACACGTGCCTGTGAGGTCTGCTTCTCTAAAAGATGTACCTAATGCAAAACGTTGTACCTCGTATAATTGTTGTTTTTTTTTTGGCGAGAGTTTCTTCATGAGGACCACTGTATTAGTTCAGACTTGTCAGAGGTGTATTTTTCTCTCACCCTTTATGGTGGCGTGTTAGAATTGGCAAGTAATTTTGTCTGCCTAAATAGTATCAGGTCTGTTCATTTACCCACTTAAGCCTTACAAGCATGGAGTGAAACGGAGTTGCCATATGAAAGATCCTAAATAGACATCTCAAAATGCGCTGAAAGGGCCAAATATCGAGAGCACCTGGTCATCAGCTTGATGTCAAAAGGGCACAGGTATTAAGAGATGGCACTGAAACCGTGTGAGGCAGAGGTGATACGTCTTAAATAAATCTAACCTATCTGAGATCGTGCACATTTTATGACTAACAGACAGTCTTAAGAGTGATTTCTCAAGCTGTGTGCAAAATATCTTGTTTTCAGAAAGACCCTGGAAGAAAAGGCTAGTGATTTCACGTCTACTTATCTTTTTATTCACTGTCGGTAACGGTTGGCTTTTTAAGTTTCGCATGCACCATTTTATCTGTTGTCAGATATTACTCGAAGTGGTAACCGATGCGTTGAAGGATGCTGTTGACCAGTGGAAACAGCGATTTGCCACAATTTCTGCAGGGTGTGCGGGATGCGATGTTTTCAACCGCAGTAGTACGGATTCTTTCAGGAAAATTTCATTCAAAGGAAAATTGCAATGGGGTGAACTTTTCATAGGAACGACTGACCCTATTGCTGGCCTGCAGTGCTGTTGGAGGGCAGTTTTCTTTCTTGGTGGTAGTCGAAATCCAGAACCCGGGATGCTTCACAGTCGTAAAGGAAGATGACCCTGGCGCTGTCTGTGAATGCAATAGGATGACGTGAACAGCGTGCGAGTTCTTTGAAGAACAGGTGTGGCGACTAAATTGTATGTCTTTAGAACAACGTTGAATATTGCCGACTTAAAGCAACTGCGCTACTCATTCGTGACTGTACTTCAGTCATACCGAGACGCTCTTCCTGCCACCAAACATAACTTCTGAGCTACAGCCATCAAGCGCTGGAATATTAATAGATGCAGTAGACGACTGTCGCATCATCTGTTGAAATACCAAGAATAGTGACTCACACTCAACAGCAGCAACCAAATGGGTGACGGTCTGGAGCTTGAGAGAGCTCCTCTTCCACCATATTGTGCGTTTGCTAAAGCTGGACTGATTTGGTTGCCGTCCAGATATACCACGTGCCAATTAGTGCTCACATCTCTCTCGTGTGCTGTGTTCTCAAGTCTGATTTGATTTACCCGCGCTGTGATCTCATGTTGAAAACCTGCTAGTTTCTCTATCTGTCTTGATCACGTAAACCTGCGGCTAGAATGCGCTGCGATCTAGATGCACCAGTCTACCTGCTATGCAAGCCAATCACACTTGAGCAAAAAGATGTATTCCTTTGATGTAGCTCGATCGATCTCATTTGATTGCTGTTAATCTTTGATTTTACCGACATGATTTTCACCAATTAAACTAGGAAAGAGTCTTTCCGTCTTGTTTTGCCTTTCAGCTAAACCATCTCGAACAAGCACACGAGTTGGAAAAGGTCTGTAATTGGAGGTCAGCCTATGAAAGCTATTTACGCGGTTTGTCGCATTTGGTTGCTGCTGTTGAGTGTGAGTCAGTCAATGGTTGTTTCGGCATATTTGCAGGTCCGAGGGGACCACTTCATTCCCGGTTTTCGTTTAGTGGCTTCATTGATTTTCAAGTTTTTATTTTTACATCATCTTCAATGGCACGGTTCTGTAATCATCACTTAACCTGATCATCATACGGCAATTTCCTCCGTTCCATAGACAGTGTAAATGCTCTTACAACACTCCTCTCCTGTGCCCATCAGCTATGGTTTCTGTCGTTTTCGATTTCGATTATTCTTTCTCCCAACCGTCCTACTGTTTATCATTTCAGATGAACTATCTCCAAAGCCACGGGAAGAACTCAAACAGCTGGTAAGTATTGCGCTTAGCTTAACCTTTTTCAGCGATAATTGTGTCGTATTCAGTTCAACTACTAGGCGCGTACACTTTCACTGATTTGTCTTCCAGTCCGGTACCAGCACATTCGTGTTTACAGTGGACTTGAATCACGTCACAATTATTCCCTTATCATCTGAAACATAATCATACAGAACCTATGAATTGTCTGCATATTGTGAAACACGGTCAGTTATTTGAATCAGAATAAATGCATGGCGTACCACAGTGAAAAATGGACTTTAACCGAAGTAATGGCGATTGCGTCTGTGGTTAATGTTGCACGTTTGTCGGTTGTTGGACTCTATTTCATCTATGTATATTCTGTTGTTTGACTGTACTTCTGTCAACATACCAGTTAAAATGATCAATTCTTAACTGCGAAATTCGAATCCGAAATGAGAATTGGGATATAGTGTTCATCAGCTTGGCTGGTTGAATGCCGGCCGACCAATCATCTCACGCGGCGCATGTCTCCGTTGTTCGGTGAGTCCCCATTTTTCCTCGGGGTCACTTGCAGCCTCTAAATCGAGAACCCTTACACTGTGGTTTTAGACGTAACGTTATAAGTTTATTTTTGGTGACTTCTTGATTGGATGATCAGACCATTCATGTGCTGAGAAATTCGCTCCTAACGGTTGTGCTATCGTTGAGATTTTGTCAGTATAACTATATCACATCCTACAAACATCTTACTCTGTTCCATGGATAAAGTATTGTCATCAAAGGTAACAATTGACATAACTGTGTATTTTCTAGGTGCAACATACAGCAGCGTCACCGCACGTTGTTCTGTCCGTCATCTACGCCCCTTCAAAGAGACTTATGCAGACGACATTCTCACGTGATTCCCGGGTCCATACGCAATGATTTGACGTGCTGAATATGTTCGTAGCACATGAACTACGGTTCCGAACGGGCGATTGACTGAAATTTTCAGTCAAACTTGATAGTGATATTATTATTTGCGAAGAGGTGTGCGTTGTTTTTAGCTATGTCGTTCTGTATGTCCGCCAAACACTTCCGCCGTTTTCTGCCTATTCCATATTTTAGATTTTGAGGTAGGCCACTGATTTCTCCACTACTTACCACTCATGCGTAGGGAGGTCAGATTCGCTGAGTCTGGGCATTTTGACTGTATTCCGTCCTTCACATGTCACCTTGTATACCGCACAGAACCAAATGGCTGACGGTGTGAAAACTACAAATCCAATCACCTCAGCTTTATGTTCATGTATCATACATCCAATAGATGACACTTATATTCGCCCGATTTCCTTGTCTTCTACACTTTTTATGTCAGCTTTCTATAGTGTTGGGTAATTTCTTGTTCCAGCAGAGCCCTGTCTGAGATGATAGATGTCCCCTTGTGTTACTGCTTCTATTAGAAGAGAACGTGGTAAAATTTTATGGCGCTCACTCAACTTTTTTGCTTTGGAGTAATTATCTGCGTGTCTTGAATCCAGTCCACTCAAAGGGGTATTGCGATGAAACAACTGAACCTACTCTACAACTCTTCATTCGGAATTCCTAAATTTTCTCCTTTAGATCACATTTAATGTGGTGGGTGTTTAAGTCACTTTTGACCTCTTTTCAAAACCACAATATATTGTCCCATTGTTGTTGAACTAACAGCGTTTATTTAAAATTACCGAATGTGACTATTGAGGGTGGAAAACTCATAGATTTCACTGGTACCTTCGAAAGTGACTTGAAACAGTTGACCGTCAGCTTTGTACTGGTCTCTTCTTGACGAATTACTTTTCTTGACAATGCCCTGTAGCAAATCTTATTAATCTTCGGCCATCGTTGATTTTAAATCGTAAAAGTTTGGTGATTTTGATTGGATGTTTTGCTTTGCAATGATGACTAAGTTTTTCAATTTCATCCTGAAAAGTCCAAATCAAAAAGGTTAATTCTTTCGTTTTCTCCTAGACGTCAATGGCGTGACAGTTCAAACGTCTTCGTTTGTCATTTTCTGTATTTTCTATGTAATATGCTCCCTAGTGTATCACCTCAACTGTTCCCGGCGTGTTGTGTTTTGTTTCTTGCCGTATGCAGATATTCCAGTTAATTTAGTCGCTTTGTGAACTGGCCGTTTTTCCCCACTGCCCATATTTTCAGACCATCCAATGTTTTAAGCAGGCTGAAATAGTCAAAGCTCGTCTCAAAAATGAACGAGAGTGCGATTCCAGACCAGTGAGACCTCCGGCATCAGCCAAATTCGTTTCTCCTTCCGCGACATCCGTATCCGAGACGTACTTTAGGCCTACTACAGGTACGTTGCTTCTTCTGTTATCCAGAATAGGCAGGTTTCATTACAGTTTACTTACTTTTGTGAAATGTTGGGCAGAGTTTAGGGGCTGATTGTTCTGTTCCTTAAATCGACGTGCTACTGCCCATCATAGATGTGATGCTACTGCACCGATTCTGTTTTCTGATCCTCAATAGACATAATTGATGATTGGTTTTAACGGTGGTGGTTTTGCAGTGGGTTTGTTACACGTGGATTTGATCCACGACTCTTGCTTTTCTCCTCCTCTTGGATGTGGTTATCCGATTGAGTTAGTGGAGTCATTCTCGGTAGGCCACTCTCCCATCCATGTTGGCTGATATCGTTTTGATGCCTCGAACGCTCGTACTTTGGTATAATCTAACATTATCGGTTGCAATGCATCAAAGGTTGACACCGGTACTTAACTGCCATATAAACTTGAGAATAGAAACCAGCCGTAATTTTTATGGTTAAGAGAAAGGAAAGGATTAGGGGCTTACTACACAATAATTCTAGCATATGAAGCAGTCTATAGCTAATGTCGGGTTTATTCATGTGATGGAAATTATTTTTCGACGTAGTTCAACAGGCTGAGCTCCAGTTTGTTGCCATTCTACTACATATGAACATATACTGAAGCAAATGGAGGCTGTTCGGTTCTCAACATCTCGCTTTTTCTAACCTGTTTGATCCGATAACTGCTGGATTAGACTGTCACTCAACCCTAAAGACTCTTCTGTCTTACAGACGGTTTGCACGTAAATTTACGTGATCAATAACCGTACTATACTGTATGTATACTGCTACACAGCATCATATGTGATAACATCTTCGTTTATCAGTTCCAGTGATCCTGTGATCCTTACCGTGATTCAACATAGCCGATGTTCACGTGCTCACCCGACCACGTTGTGTTTCGGTACAGCAGTAAGTAACTACGCTAAGCGTTGCATAGCGTGGCAGGCGCGCCGTTTACTTAGGAAATGCGAGATTTCACCGTCATCGATTTTACTTTTTTTTAATTTCGGTTACCACTCGCGGACTGGAAACTTTTTTAGCCACTTGCTGTCAGACCGGAGTAGTTCACACCCTTATCCCACCTGATTCAGTGGAGCTCGGTAACCGTGATCTGCGATTCATTTTCTCGGGGATGAACCAGGCATGCAAACCGTAGGACGAGATGGATCATTTACACGCTTTGTAAACCTTGCCATTCATTGACAAATAGAATTCTGTGCTACGCACTTTCCATTTTACACGCGATTATTTTGGCTTGTCAACATTATTTTATTCTTTTTCTCAACTTCATTGCACATTGTCTACATTGTGCACTGTCGTGTTTTCACTTTAGAACGTTTCGTTCCTCTCCGAGTAGTCATGTGAGAACAAAGCGGCTGATCGTTCCTCATGCACTGAGACGTCGGCCGCTCATGTTTTCTGTCCATCTGTCTCGTTATTATGTATATTAGGTACTAACGTTTTTACATGTATAGTGACCACGTTAGGTTTAAAAGGAATTCAACTATTGATAGTAAACCAATGGAAACCGTTTGTCTCCTTCTTCAATTTGAATAGCGTACAGGGAACACGAGGTTCGCAAGATGGATTCATTTCGTACACGCCTTTCAATCGCAAACTTGTAACCCTTAAAATGGAAATAAACGAACGGTTAACTGAAAACCGAATAATTACCCGTTACTTACTAAAGCCACCTTGACCCTGGTTGGGAAAACCAAAGCAGGCGCAGTGTAATTGTTGTACTTTTGGTCACACAACGGAGGCTTGTGACGAGTAATTGGCAAGGCCTCAATAAACTTGAACAGTTCCGCTCCGTTGCACGTTGTGGTCACACCAAACCGTGAAACTATTTCGACTGTGTTTCTGATCTGAGCCAAATGTCTACTGATTGATGGGCCGAGCTTCGTTTAGGTGGCACACGGCTATTATCTGACTGACCCGTTGATTGACGCAGCCACTTTGGCAGATGCTCCTCGGCCAGTTTATCCAGCCGCCTGTTTATTCTCCCACTGCAGCTGGACAAGTAGATACAATGACTAGCCAAGAGAACAGGATCGGCCCTCGTGGTTGGTGATATGAGCATGCTTCTGGTGTGCGCAGTCAATCACAGATGGGCGACCTTATAGGTCCAGCGTAAACCCAATTGGTGACTTCGTTTTAAGTTTATCGTTAGGTTCTCGCCCATGTAGGGTCGTGAACAGTCGCGAACAGTCGGTTGTGATG
>LOND01001202.1:0-31368 GCA_014220965.1 Paragonimus kellicotti | reverse complement strand
TAATAATAATAATAATAATAATAATAATAATAATAATAATAATAATAATAATAATAATAATAATAATAATAAATTGAAACGAGTTAACGAAAAGCGAATTGCTCATTGATCAAGTGAACGGTTTAGTGAGCCAATAGGTAGTGGAAAGTGGCTCTGTAAGTTGGCAAGACTGTCAATAAACCTCCATAACCTGGAGCTTTTTTGCTTTCAGGGGGAAAATGACATAAATGCGGCAAAACAATAATGAATAAAAAGTCACAATAAAAAGGCTGTCTTTTCGACTGAACAAATACAACAATTCACCAGTATCAATCAAATATGGAACAGCTAGACTAGAGGATGGATGGAATTGACAGCATATAGAGAAAAATACCGAATCCGATACGACTTGATCCTAAGCAATAACAGAGTTCGACAGTCCAACAACTTTCGGTCAGACGAGCACAATAAATGTCAGTAACAACAGACTGCAGCAGTGTATTTCAAGTTTCTTTTAGCAGCTGAACTGATTCTGTTGGTATTTAAACGCTTAAAGTAGTCAATGTGAAACTGACTACCGTCACCAAACTGGTCACTAGACAGACAGCTATTTAAAATTGGACTTAAAAGTTCCGTTGTTTCATGTTAATTCCGTGGACGATATTGATACGCCAACCGACTTTCTCACTGGCTGGAATCTCACATATATAATGCAGCGCATCATTTTCTGTCTGCTGTCCGACAGAATAGAATTGCTTGTTCTCCTAATTGTGAAAGTTACTGAATCACTTCATCTCTGAATTGTTCCAGTTGATACCTTTTGGGCCTTTTCACTCCACTTTACCTAGCAATGCTATGCCGTTCGTTCTGCCTTTGCACAGTTGAAACGAATAACCACACTGGGCCGCGCGAACTATCTCACTTGAATCCCCATTTGTCTGCCGCAAAACCATCACTCGATGCAGACGTTTCCAGCGAAAAGCGTCCATCGACTGCTCACCCCTTCGGATCGATCGCCTCCATGTCCCAAGATCCTCTCGCAAGTAACTCTACTGCTGGGTGTGTATCATCCTCGGTTGATTCGGTACCTGAAGAAGACTCGAAAAGCACTTCGGGCTCAAGTAGTTCCAATACGCAGTGTTTAGAAGAATCCTTTCAACCTCTCGTTCCTGGGAAGCATATTCCCAGCATGAGTTCCGTCGCTAATCAGCAGCCAGAATTCGTTTCACCGTGCCCTAATTCTCACCCCCGTAACGAGGCATCCAAAGATGTCATGCCTACTCTATTTTCGAGTGCTCCTGGTTTGTCTCAGCTGTCATCACCATCATCCGTGGATTCACTTCCCGCCGGCCAACGGTCTGCAGATTCCACCACAGGTAATCTGTTTTTTCTCACCTATGTTTATACCTTGGAAATCGGCTATAGTCTGCCTTATTTACACACTATAACAGTTTCTTTGTTGTCATCTTTAATACAGAGCGATGAGGTTGGTTTCTTAACTGTGCGACAGCATTATTTGCTTTATTTTCTCCTGGCTTGCCTGTCGATGTCATGCGTTCAATATTGTCACCTGAACGCTGGTGAGGCAACAATCACATGGTTATACGATACACGTACATTCGTAGTCATACATGCTTTGGAATTGAGGTTAATATATTCAGTGTTCAATACTCCATATTTTTTTTCAATTAGCCTATGCACATCATGCAGAATGCTACCATGAACAAGGGCTTTTTTTCTGAAGATACGGTTGTCTGCTAAAAACAATTTACACTGATTGGGATGATGCACCGTGAATACCATTGAACCATCTGTGACGTCGATTAACAAGGCTGTTAGTGTTTAAGTGTTCTTGATCTATGAAGACCTAGCACCCTGTCTTTTAGTACTAACATCTATCGTCTTAAAGGTCCGACAATCCTGCATATCCCTACCAGTTACTTACGAGAATCTGCCAGACGTTTCTAACATATCACTTCAAATTTCTATATCTTTGTTAGCAACTACTCACAACGAGACTGGCTCTTGACGCGGTGTGACGGCTTGTGCATATCGATGACCTATTGGGCTAAACTAGACGGTATGTTGATCACACGTCCAATGAACCACAGTCTCCCGGTCATTCAAGCTGAGGGTTGGAGGAACATTGGCATCCTTTTCCCAAAAAAATTATTGGTTCTAGTAAACTGCCACTCACCGGCTGCCTTGAGGTTCAGGCGTTTGAGCCAAAGGCTTTTATTATTAACTCTAATCTCGCTCCCATCTAGGTATTGATAACATGGTCACACACACACACACAACTATAATTAGTCACAAGAACAAGTGGTTCCATACTGCATCGGCCGTCTCGCAGTATAAACCGGGTCGCCCTATCTGCTGCATACAGCAGGGTGGATAGGCGAAAACATGCTACTGCTGACCCCTCCCCCACTGTCCTATCAAATTTTGCTTTCAGACCTCAATTTCTATTAATTATTCTACAGATCCCACAACAGATATAGCCAGTCATAGTAACACTCTTGGGTAACTCCCATCTCTTGCCACCCATCCTTTGACTCTCTTTTTTGTCCTGCTTGGACCTAAAATGTGAATTAATATATGTGCTTTAAACATTTGCACTCCAAAGCAAGTAGGTCACCAGGCTGCTCTCACACGTACGTTAGACTCATTGAATGTCGACGACTGCTACGTATCATTGGCCAGAATCCCGGACGATAGTCAAAGAGCCGAAATGACAGTACCCGCTCTGTCTATGTGATATTGGCTGTGCACTTCGGGTGACCATATGGCCGCTATTGCGGTCAAGCTGGGATAGGTATAGTAGTCCTCAGTACAACGACCACAACCGCACGGTCAGATTGGATTCTCGTTAGTTTTAAGCTTTGTGCGTTCCCATTGGTAGTTTCTACTAAGATCTACTCTTAACAGGAAATCTTCAGAAATCTTCTCGTTATGTCTGTTTTTACTTCATCTGACCTCAGTGACGTCGGTCTCAAGGACGCCTTTTGCTCGGATTTGGCTGCTCTCCTTAGGCTGACACATAACCCTGATATAGCCATTACGTCGGAAAAATGGACGCCGAGGTCGGCCGCCCTGGTGAGACCGATTCTCGCTTAGGTAGCAAGTTTAGGCTAGCCTCGCTTCTCCCGGATAATGGTGGGCGGCTGTTGCAACTGTGCGCCAAGAACAGGCCTTTTTTTATTCAGCGCGTCATTGTTACACTTGGTTCCATCTTTCTCCGAATCAGACATGGTCTCAGAAAGATCACATAGCTCATGACGTTCTTCTGTTAATAAAGCTGTCAGCAAGGCAAACGCCATTTTCATCTCTATTAATTCCAGAAAATTAGACCGTTTTTCGGAACACTTTTACAGTCAGTTTAGCTGCCCTCTTGTTTCCATTTTGTTGTTACCACAATGTGGTGCGCTGATCGGTGGATTTATAAGTGTCCACCCAAACGGAGATTTGCTGTTGCATTTGGGCTCTCGAACGCCCAGTCGTAGTCGCCCAAATATCTTCGTTCTGACACTTTTCAGCAGGTTGGGGAATAATTAGTTGTAGTCTTGACCCACTTGTTTTAACTTGTGTAAATGACAGAAAGCTTCCTCCTCACCCGGTGTCATTCGGTAATTGCTCGCATATTCGAGAAAGGAGTTGGGGACTGTCGTGAAAGCAATCAGGGAATTAGCTGGACCTCACTATACTTCGTCGATTCAGTGCAGCTCGGGAAGCAGACATTAGAGAAGAACAGACAAAGTTTCGTCTTGGTCGAGAATGTGTTGATCAGTTTTAACATTTCGTCATGTTCTTTAACAGTGTCATATGTACTGCCGGCCAACAGTTGCCGTATTTCGACTATAAAGGTGCGTTTGATTCGGTGGACCGATCTACACTTTTAGAGTCGCTTAAACGCAGGGGTGTACCGACCAAGTATGTGAACATACTGTCGGCGCTTTATTCCCATACTTCAGCTCAGGTTAGGGTTTACGGTGAACTGTCTGACAGTTTCAGCACCAGGAGCGGCGTACGTCAAGGCTGTCCCCTTTCGCCATTTTTGTTCAATTTCGTCATAGACGAAATAATGGAGGACTGTCTGCGGCACTCAAATGATGCCGGCGTGGACCTCCTACCTGGATGAAAGACTGACTGATCTTGATTATGCTGAAGGCAAGGTGTTTAACAATTTTCAAGCAATACAGACAATGCTTGACGTCGTTTTGCACTCTGCTAAGTACTTCGGAATGCGCTTTGCAGCCTCAAAATGCAAAGTGCTTCTGCAAGATTGCTGTGATTACGTAGATTTAATGTTAGATAATGAAGTCATGGAGGTTGACCGGTTTGTTTGCTTGGGAGGATGCATCAGCGATGGCGGAGGCGTAGGGGATGAAATGGGATCGCGTATATAAGGCAACACTGAAAGCTGTGTTACTTTATGGCTCCAACACTTGACCGCTCAGGATAGAAGACGTGAATCGTCTCAGGTATTTGACCATCGATGCATCGGGTGGCAGCAACGCGCGAGCAACGAGCAAGTTAGGAAGCGAGTAATTAGTAGTGAGTGCTATGTGGAATCCTTAGCTCAGCTTTTAAGTTTGCACGTGCTTATACGGTCACGCCAGTCAGTCATCTGCTCCTTCGAACACTCTTTGACGACACTGGGGCTGACCGACGTAAGATGCGAGGTGGACAGATGATGACCTGGTGTAGATAGATTGTCATTCGTTTAGGGGTTGACTAGTCGAAGTCGGCTTCATCTCCCGAGTTGGGGCCATTGCGATGCGCATAGTAGGTGACTGGAGATAGCAGCTTATCGGGCTCAGTAACGTGACGGTTTTCGTTGTTTGGCCGAGCTGTCTGTGAAGTAGTGAAAGCCGTAAGGAAGCTGTCTTGCTGATGACGCTTACTTTCACTTACAGCTCGGTTGTTTGTTTGTAAGGTGTAGGCACCTTGATGTTGCATGTTTTATATATACTTGTTTTTTGTTAGTTACCCTCCTCTCCCTTCTTTTATAAAGCTTATCTAGAGACTGTTTTTTTCTTCGTGGTTGTGTGGCGTTTAAATATCAGTGCGAGCCACTGATGTATTGCAGTCTTTGGTGACGATGGTGGCTGTCCTCCATGCTATTAGTTCTTTTTAGTTATCAAGCCAATTCGTCTTCTTGACTATGGTTTTTTCACCTTAAGATTTCTCTGTAATAGTCTAAGGTGGTCCGTGGGGCTTCTTTGGTACTATTATTTCAGAATCGCCCCGATTTATCGGCTCACTGTAGCGTAGTGAGAAAAAAAGCAAAAACGGATACTTTACATTAAAGCTTCAACATTGTACGACGAAGGCTTATATCAACAGACATTTTGACCGAGTCAAGTCAGCGAAGGCTCGCCATACATGTGCGAGGCATAACTGTGTTCGCCAAATTGAGGGTGCTTATTCTGTCAAGGTCGTATCTCGTCTCCATTGCCGTTGTATGTTCCAGTTGCTCTCGCCCATGACGCTTGCTGACTGGAATCGGTTAGTAGGCTCGTTACTGACAGCCTTCACACAGTGCGACTGCTTCAGTAGAATATGTCTGTTTTCATCTCCCACTTCACTGAACCTGTATGTTCCGCTTAGTTTGAATAACCCTTGGAAGAATGTATAGACCATTCGTGTCTATGCTTTCTTCCCGCTTATTTTAAGAACACTGTATGTCTGCGTATGCTGAAGTGGCACGTGCGCTTGTTTGCATCCTGATAAGGTCTGCTAACCAACAAAGTAGTAGCACAACTGCTACTGTGACGTGGGCAGCCTACATAGTATTATACCAATGATTCAGCACTGCTATCTGTGGTGGAAGCAATGACATGGGTTTTCAGTTGACTCCTGTAAGCTAACATGTCGAATCTTAGTTCCAGCAAATGATCTGAGTGGTCACAAAGTCTCAAGATCTCAATCTGGTAGACGACAGTTACTGAAAACGCCCGACGAAGTCAGAGTCTTCATCATTATTATCATGTCTTTGACGAACAACCTCGTCATTTTATCCGACTGTTACTGGTCTTAATTAAGTGTCTGTGAGATTTTTCAAAATACCTACTGACTGGTGGCTGAATTACTCACGCCTGCATATCATTTGATGCAAGCTACTTGACACAATCACCGCTAGTCTGCTCAACATCTCATCGTGAACACGGCAAGTTTTTGAACCATAATGCAAAATGAACAACACTCAGGCATATACTCCTTCGCCCAGCGGCTGCCGACATTTCCCCTAGCCTCACAGGTAACGAATCTCACATGTGTTTTTTATACTTGCTATTCGTCCTCGGGTATGCGTTGCGAGTGCTTTCTTGGCCCATCAGATGGTCTCGGTTCTATCGGATGACCTTGTGCCTTTGTGAGTCATACGTAACTTAATGCTGCCTCTCACGTGCACTTATGGAGCTAATCTTGAGCTGAGCGTTCACCGTTGCACATAATGTCGCTTTCTATTCTAAGAGGTCAGAATGAAGTGGTATCTGATAAGGTTACTACTTTTGTGGGATATGTACTGTTCGATTGATTGGTCCGATTACGTAACGTTTCTGTGGGAGCTATGTTGTTAGGAGAGCAAGTGACTCGAAACATTGCAACCTTTACACACTTTGCTTAGCATGCCCTCGATCATCTTTTTTACTATCTCTACGCTTGGCTACTTGCTGGCCTTATCCACACGATTTGTTTTGATAGACTTTCAGACATCAGATTCTCCTGGTCTGTTAAAGATGCTGGATAAGCTGTGTCAGACTTCACCGATTTCGGAACGGCATGTGGTCAGATTGTGAATTCGCAGTTTGTATCATTCTTGTTCCAACCTTGTCAGTGGTTCATATTTTTGTACGGTCGTGTTATTTAAAGCAGATTAGCAACTATAATCTGATAAAGGACCGATAATTTTAACGCTCACTAGCTCTACATTAAGACACGCTATACCGTTTGACAGTGTTAAGAATTAAGCAGTCTTTCATTGCTAACCTCCTTTTTTTTTAGAGATGACCGATGTTTTTTCTGCCATATCATTTCAATCGGCACTGAAGTTCACCTCACCGTATGCTTATTCATCGTTTCGTCTATTTCTTGCTAGTATTCAATCATTTTTTCTGTCAGCACACTTAACCCTTCTATAACAACTCTCGAAACCATACATCCTAGCTACTCCGTTGCCGATATCTGTTGACAATTCCGTTAGAACCAGAACTAGTCGGAGTTCTACTCCACCTCCCCGACCTCATTATCCACCCAGTCGACTTCGCGGCTCTGTACGACCCACGTCTACCCAGCCAACCGACCTCATTCACCACTCTGTGTTGCTCTGTTCTAACGCTACCATGCCCCCATCCACTTCGATAGTGAAGCCTGAGACTGGTGAGTTTTTGTTTGCACTGTTTTGTTCTCTGTTCCTCATACTATCTGTATTTCCCGAACTGAATCTCACCGATTAACGCCAACCGTTCGAAGACCCGTAAACAGCCAGTTTGGTCACACTCCATCATCCATTATTACCTCTCAAGGAATCTGGCAAACTGCTGACGGATGTATCTTAATGAATTCCTAAAACCATTCTGTGATATCTGTGAGAGTGCCCGAATGTAAAGCCGGTTTCTGTAAGATGCATCTATGTTGTTTTTGCTTGCTGTTGTGAACCCTACTCCCTCCGTATCGGNCATCCGCTTATCGATCTCTACGCTAAAATAAAACTTGTCGCTGTGTGTTTGTGTTAATCTAAGGGCTTGGATAGAAAATTGTGGCTAACTGGTGTAAATGGTCTGATTGATTGTTGTTAACAGTCGTTGTGAAACTCTTTGATAATGTTCTTTGGACACTCTTTTGTCTAATGTCATAATCTTAATGGATTTGGGTCATTCGTCTGTCACCTGTTTGTTTGCTATTGGGACAGAGGATCGTGAAGTGTTGTATAGGCTCGTAAAATCTGACACCTGATTACCCGTTCGATTGAGCTTCTGAAGATGCCAGAGATCATTTTCACTGTGTATCGCCGATGACACGCTAGTGCATCCTGTTCTTATCTATGCAACAGAGACTGCACAGTTGCCGTACGAAGGGGCTGGCGGAATTCAGTCAGAAGTATTTCAGCCCGAACTAAATCCAAAGACCCCTGTCATCGTTTTGAAACTACAGTTTGCTCTTGATTGAGTGTATAAAACGTTGTTTTCGTTGATGCGACATGCGATTACTCGCTTGTTTGAGTGAACAAAGACAGTTTGTACTGCCCAAAGCCTTCTCAACCAGGAATTTAGAATTCTGTTTTATTTCTTACTTCCGATTCTACATTCCATCGTCAGTATCCTCTTTACCTCCTTATCTTATTATTTGAATTAAAAGCGATCATTCAGCTCCGGTCGCATTTCAGCGTCACCTAATCCCTATCCGATGGTAACCTGATATCATACTACAGCTTGTGAACTGTGATAATGTTCATGATCAACCGATCGGTCATACAGCGCCTATGATAGATTGTCTTACTGTCTACAGTGGTAGTCCTCTACATTATCGTTTCTCTCTTCTCACAGTGCGTAGTGGTCTTCAACCTACTTTGTTGTGATGTGCATGTTCAGTCCTCTGCATTACAACTAGTTTGAATGCGCCCACTGAGATCTGGTTATGTTATATCGGTTGATTGAAAGTTTCTCCTTTTGATCGATTCGTTCGTATGGGATGTAGTGCGTAAGGTTTGTACAAAGTGACGATCAACTCAGCTAGCTTGCTTGCGAGTGAGAAAAGCACACTACAACGACATGTACACTGGTCTAGCGTGCACGGCAACATGATTTTGAGTTTGTAGCATCTGGATATTATGCACTTTCAGTAACTTTCCTTTTGTATTTCGTTGTATCACATTCTTTCCAACTGAAAGGTTGTTGATTCGATTGGTAGATCTAAATCGGTTGTTTCTGATTCAGATTTGCTTCATGGCTGACAGTTCACTTTTTAAAAACCGGGACAGGTGCCATATTTTCTCGCTTCACCGGACTGTTATCGGTCTACGTCATGCACAGTGATGAAGTTCTATTCGTTTTCTGCTGTGAGAACCCTCCAAGTAAGGTCATGAAAACGTATATCAGTTCGAAAGGTAATCATTCAGCACGAATGTTTATCGTGAGCGACAACAACGCTTTCACAAAAATGTATGTATGTCTACCGGAAGTTTCCCAGGCAACGTCTTCTACTACGAGTCACGGGCAACAAATGTACGTGTAAGATAGGAGCGACTGAATTTATGTACGATGTCGAGCTTGTAAGCGACGGTTTTTGTTCTTTGTTTGGGGGAGAATTAGAGCTGGATCTACGCCGACCAGATAAAAATAAAACAAGTAGAATCTGAAAAGATCTTGTCAGTAGTAAAATACTTTGAAGTACTAAAATTGATGTATGCTATTCAAGGAAACGGCACTACACATAACAGTTCACTTGAATGTTCTTACCTAGAGTGCAGTATCTTTCTCATGAGCCTTGGAAAAAGTACATGAGAACATTACAACTAACCTGAGTGACCGCATGTGAAAAGTTTGCTATAGGTAGTGGTTTTGAAATGTGGATCCTATAGAGATGACTTTAATTTTACTAGAACCTTTTGCCACACTGTTATGTCATCAGCATATTTGGAAAAGAACGCGATATAGGGAAGGAGCGAGTCGTTCATGTGAAGAATTTCGGTGTGCTGTAATTTATCTTATATATAAGCATTTGTCTAGCTTTGAGCACTTAACAGCTGTATGCGTTTATGCAAATTTTGTCGGTATGCATTCGACGTAGCCCTCAATGATAACAACCTCGACCCTACCGAGCACACAGTCGTGGTGAATTTGAGCCCCGATTACCTCAATTTCCACTCCATGGTTGGTTAGTTTTGATAGTGCTCCAGCTCCATATTTGACTCCGATCTGTCGCACGACAACAAACACCTTGTTATGTGCAGGCTGAAAACCATATATTCATTGCAGGGTTTGCTTAGATGCTAGTATTCGTCTTGCTTTATCCTTCGGCCGTACGTCATGAATTATGTGCTCTAGCGCTGATGACGACGTTTCACCTGTTCAAATCTACGTGTTTTTAAGGCCAAAACTGTGTGCTCCCAAATTCACTTGATTGCCTCTTCCAGTCTTCTTCGGGGTTCATTAGCGGTCCAGAATGAAGTATGCGGTAGTCATACAGTTCCTCCAACGTGTGAAAGTATTTTAAAACGATCCTGTTTAGAAATCCTAAGGTTGTTTATTGTACGAAAGCATTGAAAAGCATAATCCATACTTTCTACGAACACTTATCAGGCTGAACATTGCTCGCCATGCTGTATTCAGTTTATTGTGATTGTAACCACGTTGTCTGCCAGTTCTGATGGTACACTGACTGCACCATTGACTAACGTACGTAACTTGCGTTTCTCACTTTGTCAATTCTTAATCAACAGCTGTGATACAATGCTCAAACGAAATCGCGCCAGCTTTGACTGGCGAATCGGTCAGTTATGAAGCTCTTTCGACAACCGTGACAAACCCTGATAACACTCCGACAGATTTGTCTTCACACCCGCCAAGTAAATGCGTGGATGCTCAGGATGCACAACCACCCATTGAGCTGACAAGCACGTCCGGTGGTCAGACCTCGGTCCACGTTAGTTCTAATGAAACATCTGAGGCCAGCCGTATGGATAGACTAAGAGCCCTCAGCTTTTGTATCGGTCAGCCAAATCCAGATGAAGCTCCCTCTGATCATCGGCGAACAGGCCAACAGACCACATATGTGCAACAAATGGCCCTTCTCGCCGATACCGAACGGTTGTTCAAGCTGAGTACGTTGTCCACTCCCTGTGTTCACTTGTTCTCTCACCTGGCCGTTTATACAATATACCCGACGTTTGCGATCTGATGAAGTTGTGAACTGCAGTAATTCACTGAAAGCTTTGGACACTGAGGTTTGGGATTTAATCAGAGTGCGTTCGGCTTTTGTTCACTGCTTGCTAGACGTCAAATCGGGTTGTGCGACCGCCTGGTTTGCTTACATTATCTGAAATTGTTGCCCCTAGATTCGATCGTTTTATGCCACATCAAGCGTGCGCCACCGTTTTGATTAGAATAAGGCAGAAATCTTCGGTCCAATTTAACATCGCAGCCGTTCCCACCTATGAGCCAGTTATAATGACGTGAATTTATTCAGCCCTTTAACATCAACTTCCTATATGGGCTACAGTATTTCCTGTCGTCTGTTTGTCGATTACTATCATTTATGAGCCAAAGACAACTATTTAAAACCCTGCATTAGCTCTCATCCAACAAGACCTGTATGTCCAGCGTCAAACTTCCTGTTGCGCGTAAACCTTGGTGTTGTTTTAAAAAGCTGCGTTGAAACACCGTTTTTTGTTTGACGTCAAGTTTCTGGTATCTATAGTTTCCGTCTGGATTTTGTTGCCGTATGCTCTGTTTTTCTTCAGTGTAACGAAACAAAACCACAATGTAAGCAACCTAAACATCACTCACACTTGAGCACCACTTTTACACTCTTCTGTACCTTTCATTCATTCTTTGAAAACGAAGTATTAGACTGGAGATTCCATCTTGTTAGAACTTGCCTGTAGTGCTTCTCGATAGCTGTCGGTTATACGGCTTATCCGTGTATATGATTGAGTTGGCGATGATGGTCGTCAGATGGCGCATTGAAGTCTGTAGGGCTCTGGAGCTAGACACAAAATCACCATGAAGTTACAACAGCCGTCGTGCGTTCGGCAAATGCCCGTAAAAGTTCTGACTATTTAACCGACGCCTGTCAATACTTAGTTTACTTTCTGTATCCTCCATGTCTCTAGCTAGCAGTACAATGTCTGTGTGCACGTGGTGTGCTGGAAGTTAGTTAGCCGGTGATGCTATCAATATCTGGACGTGTTTGGACTGTAGCTCGTGGAAGCATGTGCCGCAATGGTAACCAGACAGCGCTTGTTTTGAGCATCTCTCGGTGGTCTGACAGCTCACAAACAGCTGTAAGCGAGATCCAGTCAAGCAATGCGTTCTCTGTATGGGCACTTCAGGCGATTCCATTGTTGGCCTAGCTTGCGCATTGTGGTTTCTAGAGAAGCGGAGATTGTGCATGTATGTAGATCAGTCGACGGAAATCGGAGTTTTGGTTTCGAGCTAGACTTATGAAACTGTTTCCACGAGGATGGTAATGGTGATTAAAATTGACGTAAGAGTTACCTGCTGACCTATCTGCATACGTGTTCAAATATTGCGAACAGCATTCGAAGCAAGCTTATGGTGTTTGTTTAAATCTAGAATTACGAGGCCAACACGTAGAAACTCGTCGAACAAACGGCGGGGGATTGACGGAGGCTGTTAGTTTGTTTGAATGCGACGAAACCAGTCACCAACATTCTGGCCAAAATGTTGGGCGAAGACGTACTTACTAACGAGTTTGTTCGTGTGCGTACGTCCACATCCGCTACTCACCTCAACGTGTGCTTGAGAAATCTTACTTAATATCGTCAATCTCGAGACTGTTTCACTCTTGCAATCTTAACTAGGCCGTTGGTGAGCGAACTATGGGCTTTTCTGGGTCGTGTTCCCCTGGGGTTCATGTACGACTACAAGTTGTTCATTGAGCAGTCTTTGCCGCGTATGATAATAAGTTTCGCAAACCTATATGGCCTATGAAGCCATACGGGCCGTTCTCGCTTTCCTTTGAAAAAATTATCCACGAAGGCCGTTGGCTGACGTGTCGTTGTGCGTACGGACTTACATTCTGCTAGTTTTGTTTGTTTTCATCTGTTTTCAAGTAAGCAACTTCGACAACAATTTGTCTCTTTTGCACTGTCACCTTTTCCTTGCGCAGGATCCATGTGTGACTCATCAGAGAAACAATATTTGGACGTTCTGGATAATTTGGAAGATTTCTACTCTTTGGTACGTTTCGTCTCGCTTTCTTTTCCGATGCGTTTTTACTGCATTAGCTCAACTCCACCTTCGGTTGAATGATATTGCTATGCAAATTCGATTCAACTTTATTTTGTATTCAAATCTCTATGCATGTTTTACCCCGCTGTACGTTCACACAAAAATTGTTCATATGACAGTAGGCTGGGACGTGAATTTCTAGGTTAAATACAGCTAAGTAGGTTTGTTCTTGACCACTACAAATCCACTCATGGTCAGCTTATGTCACCCCTTGGTAAGTAGCCAGGTCTCCACAAGCACTCCACTTCAAGTGTTCCGGGCTCAGTCCTGTTGTTCACAGGACTTCTACTAACTCGCTTTGAAATAAGCCACCTCTGGTAAATTATTTTACGATGATAATACTGTAATTTAGCCACCACTTGAAGGTCACAGGAAAATCCTCAACCCCAACTATTTCTTGTTTGAATCCAATCACACTTCACAGAATTAAATCCTCTGACAACAACTGACGCAAATTCTCGAATATACTGTTTAATACTTGATGGACTGTCTGACTGCCAAATTGATCTCATACTCGTCAGCGGAACACAACAGGTCTTATATTTTGCTAAGATGAGTGAAGCTCGCATTCAGTTTTAATTTGTTGTCAATGCACCAAACGGTTTCGATTGATGAACATAAGTTGGTCGTATATGTTTTACCACAATGTTCCTCCTCTACAAAAACTGCTTTTGCATAACTTTCACTAATTTTGTAGAAGGCATGCTGTATTGAAAGCCCAATCCTTCAGTCCTAATGGCCACTGCTTTTTCACCTGTTCAACCCCCTACGGCGACCATTACTGAATCGTTTTTTCTTGGGCCAGCAGTTTTGTGTGGAGTTCGTCCATTTCATTGAGGATTTTGTAAAACCTGTAGGTTACTGTTCTAAAAAGGGCAGTAATCACCGTAGGAGCGGGTACATAATGTCAAGTGGTTTAAAAACAAAAATCGACTGCACTGGCTTGGTGGGGAAGAGTAGACAACATTGCGTAGGCGCCTACCCCCACAGACCTTCCAACCAAGTTTGTTCAACGAACGTCAACTCCATACCACTGAGGCACTGTTGTGCTAACCAACACTAGGTTATATTATCTGTCTTCGTCTTATTATTCATATCCATCAACCCATGATTCACTTGCGTGACACTGCTGTTACGTGAGTTGACACATAGCGTGCGTTAGCTGGGCAGCGTCAGTTTGACATTCGGGCTTCTTCTAGAGTTAGTTTGTTGGTTGACAATGTGCCTGGTGTGTTTCTCGATTATGAGCAATGCGGAACTAAGATGTTCATTAACTTATTGTAATCATTCAGCCGGGCGCAAGTTTAAAACAACTGTTGTATCTCCGGTCTTTGAATAAAACCGACTTCTGTCCTTGATAAATGGATTGAGAATAACACAACGTTATGAGCAAGTTGTAATACTCTACGTTTCAACCACCTCGGGTGGCCTTCCTCAGGAGGTGGTTGAAACGTAGAGTATTACAACTTGCTCATAACGTTGTGTTATTCTCAACCAATTTATCAATAACATGTTAAACACGACTTCTGTCCTCTTTTTCCTCAAGAAGACGGGCTGGTATAGGACTTTCGATTGCACGGGTTGAACTCAACACTGTAATATCCTCGGTCCTTTCGTGAACGATAAGTTGAACACTTTTCTTTGTATCTCTCAGTCACAGCGTTTTCAAGTTTTCTTGATGCTTTCCCACTTTCATGCCATTTGACCTCGGGGCATGCTTTATATGGATTATAAGCGAAAAACATTTACGTTTGATTTGTTGAATGCTGATACATGCGCAACGAATTTCGTTCCGGACATTCCGATAATAATGCCCTTGTAGCGGTTTTGGCAAACGATCAGTCGGTCTTCTCCTGTATACCTCGTTTTACCTCAAGAATCAAAGTGCGGTATTTTGTTATGTTGTGACGTGTTCAAATGGTACTTCCGAATTCAATGGAACTCTTCTGTGAAATGCAGTCAGTCACTGTACACTACCTCATGTTCCTAATATTCACGGGAAAGTTGGTTTGTCTTGCACTTTTCCTTCAGCGTAGTGAATTGTTTGTCCTTCTCAGTTTTATGAACGTGCCACGAATAAATCATCCTACTGTCTTGCGGAAACATAGGCCATTTTGCTCGCCCTATACTGCTCCAGCAAGTTTGTCTTTACTAACATAGGCCCCGCCGGTCTTTCATTCACACAATGTGAACTGCTTAGGGACGCCAACACCAGGTGTTCTTTTGCATACATAGTTCCAGCAAGATGATGTTACACTCCGTATTCCACTTTCAGTTTGTGCTGGACTAGATTGCTAGTCAGTACGTGTACTTTCCGTAACGTACTACTCTATTGAGTTCTGTTATGTTTAAAACGCTCGGCTGTTAGCCATTGATTTATTCTTTAAGCGAATCTACAATTTTTGCATCACTATCCACTTGAACTCACCTCTAGATAACTGTCGACCCAAGCGCTTCTCTCTCAGGGTTTCTGGTGACGCCGAAGCTGAATCTCGTGGTCAAGCTGGAGTGGGAATCGCACTGAGTTCCAGAGCAGAGCAATGTTTGCTCGATTGGATCCCAGTGAACAGTCGCTTGTGCGCTGTCAGACTCAATACATCGGTAAAAGTCTGTCGACGCAAATCAGAAAGACGTTGTGTATTCATTATATCGGCGTACGCTCCAACAGACAGCTGTTCGGATGATACCAAGGATGCGTTCTATGACGCCCTCGTTGACCTTCTGAAGGCAAACTAAACACTCAGACATCATCATACTAGCGGACGATTTGAATGCTCAGCTTGGTCGTCTTTCTCCAGAGGAGAAGCGGCTGGGAGGTATGTTTGGTGTCCGGGCACAACGCACTGACAATGGCGAAAGACTGCTGCAGCTGTGCGCATCCACGGTCTCTATATTTCGAGCACCGCATTTCAACACAGGAAGAGGCGTTATGTAACATAGTGGTCTAGCTGTTCTTCTCAACCACGGACACAACTTGATCATATAGCAGTCAGTTACAGGATGGCGCCACTCTGTTAAGGACTGTCGTGCCTTTTGGAGCAACCACCTGGACTCGGACCATGCTGTTGTGCGTGCCCGTTTTGTTTTGTCATTTGCCCAGAGGACATACGCTCGTAAATGCAAGGTACTTAACTGGCATTCGAGCGATGAGGGTGTAAAGAACGCTTACCAGAAGGCGTTGGTGAACAAGTTGCCCAGTTCGAGTCAGGTGATGGATCCTAACGAACACTGCAGCTATGAAAACATGCTGTGAAGAGGTATGTTCCGAAGGAGCTGTTCAGTTGCGACAGAACTGGATTTCCGTCGCGTCGATAAACCTTATGAACAAGCGTCGCTCGATCCCACCTGGTTCTGAATATGATGACGACCGTCGAGAACTTAAACGCAAGCTGACTAAAAGCTTGCGCAAAGACCGTGAGCACTACTTGGTCGAACAGTCGAAAGAGATGGAAAGAGCCTTTTTATCTGGGAATTGCAGAAGGCTTTTTTCCCTGATCCGTGGTTGTACTGGTCGTCGAGTCGGTGTAAGTGAGACCATATGTGAAAAAGATGGTTCACTTATCACCAATCAATCGCGTCGACTTGACAGGTGGGCTGAACATTTTGAAGAACAGTTCAGCTGGCCTCAACCAGACCATGTGGACGACGGGACCCGAATGGTCAGTTATTGCGTTCCAGACGGCCCTCCGTCGGAAGCAGAAGTGGTCCTGAGCTCAAATTATTGAAGCGTAACAAGGCTCCTGGACCAGATCTCCTCTTTCCGAGTAGGATGGAGAGAAGTTGATTTCAGAATTGTCAAAACTTCTCCAGACGATGTGGTAAGCTGAATAGAAACTTCATGATTGATGGTTAACAATGATAATTCTCGTTTTCAAAAAGGGGGTCAGAAGTCTACGTGATAAACACAGGCATTCGTATAGTGTTCATTGCGTCCAACTTACTCTATGGCCTTATATTATGTTGGCTCACTAAACCCAGAGAAAGTCAGATACGTGAAGAACAGGCAGGATTCCGATCCGGTCGAGGGTGCGTTGACCACATTTTTACCTTGCGACGGATCTTGGAACATCGGCACTCTTATAGGCAGCCGACGGTCGTGGTCTTTTTGGACCTGAAGGCTGCTTTCGATTCAGTTGCTCGCAACATTCTCTGAAACTGTCTTCTTCGCAATCGAGTTCCCAGAAAATGCTTGAATCTGTTGAGATCACTGTATGCTCACTCTGCAAACAGGGTGAGAGTTTATGGACAACTGTCTCGGGCGTTCATCACTTCTAGTGGTGTTCGTCAAGGGTGTCCGATTTCCCCCTTCTTGTTCAATTTTGTCATGGACGACATTCTGGAGGGTGCGCTTGAGGAGTCCAGTGAACTTGGTGTTGAGCTTCTTCCTGGCGCTCGGTTGACCGATCTGGAGTATGCGGACGACATTGTCTTACTTAGCCCCTCTGCCGAAGACATGCTGAACAAGGTGAATGACCGGGCTGGTTTGTATGGAATGCGCTTCGCACCTTCAAAGTGCAGTGTTACTTCAAGACTGGGGCATTTCCACTCCGTACTTTCTTCATTGAAGATAATCCGCTTGAGGTGCTTGCGTTGCTGACAAATTAATTATGACCTAATTTCACTCAAAGTCGACATCTGAGTACTTAGCGTATTTCTCTGCGTCTATGGCAGGCGATGTATTTATCTCGCAGGCTGAACTAGGGCATTTAATCCACAAGTACCAGCCGTTTTGAGTGAATATGACCCAAGTAAGATCTTAATTAAGGACGACACACTTTCTTACGAGGCTCTACCTTGATAAACTGTTGATATGAAAAACTAAATGCAGAATGAATAAAAATTCCCTAGGAACGGATACATGTTAGTTTGTGCCAACACCTCTGCCATGAAACTGTGTTTGGCGATGATTTGGACATATCAAAATGTCAGCTGATTCTGAGTTATTTACGATGGACATATATCATCCCGTATTGGTTATCTAAGAGCGACGTCGTAGGTGCCTGCATTTCCCAAGAATAGTGTTCGTGTCTCAATCAGCTGTTAATATTGCAGGCCTGGAAGATTGTTCTGTTTGCCGACAAACTCTGTCCAACATATGCTTAATGCACTCAAACACGTTTACAATACCTGTCGCTAAATGCGCCCTGTGAACAGGGTGTTAATTTGGACTATTCAGTAGCATTAGGACAGCTCTGACTGTCGGCATTTCGGCGGTGTATGGTTGATTGGTTCGTGAGCACATAGCCTTCGGACTGGTTGTTACCCTTAGTAACATGACCTCACTAGTTTTTACAAGAATACGATGCACTTTCTACAGTTTAACTGTCTTGCGATAAACCTGGTTGCTTCCAACGTTAACATCGTTCTTCATACCATGATGGTTGAATGATTCAGAGTTTGGTTACGTGTACTGGGACGTTGTAACTAATTACACATTTGAGAAGCTGTTGTCATGGCCTATGGATGAAAAAATATAGCAAAATATGGGACACAGAAAGAATGTAAAATGTTCATTTGCCATCGGCATTAGGGTTCGTCGTTCGTTCATAGAATAAAGTTCATCCGGCAATATTTTGTGCTCTCGGGAAAAGTGACTTTTGATTTACAGTTGGCTCATACAGGTACACTTCCTGTTAGACTGAACCAATGGACGAATTGAAACGATTTGTCCTAATCGCTGATGCCCGGTTTGTTGAGGTGGTGACGTAAACTGACCTTGAAACAGGCAGTGCTCCTGTTCGTTATGAAATATGAACACACTGAAATTCAGCATAGATTAAGGCCTAGAAAACGGATACGATCTGAAAAAGCTGATGTTGTGGATCATGGCCTCGAAAATTAAGGGCTTACCCATCGTTTTTCTCTCCGCTCGCCCAAATCCATCCTTTACGCAGTCTAAAGTCGGGATAACTATTATGTCTATAACGACCAGCGTGTTCCTATGTTCTTTTTTTCGCTTAGTTTTACTTTAGAAGATAGGTGTGGTTGTATTCATGAATGTCTGTCATCAGACGTATTCTCCACGTGAAAACCACTGAGGTTTGAAAATATTCCAGTTGTGAGAAATTCGGGCTGCAGTTGAATTCGAACCAGCGACAGAAAGCATGCCCAAAGACGACAAGAGCTGTGTCACCTGAGCTGCGAAACCTTGCCAGGAGTCGAGAAATTTCATATTTGTACCCTGTTACCCATCCTTTCCACTGTGTTATATGGGATCCAGCAGAATTTCTCAAACAGTTCATGCTAGTATCCATCAACACAACTGTTGGGCATGTGAGTTGTACTACTGATTAGTTTGGCAAATTGGTTAATTTGGAAGAGACCCTTATTTGAACCATTCTTTCGTCGTTGGTTCGAATGCAACCAGAGTTCAGATTGTTCGCAGTTGGATCTCTTCTAGCCTAGCCAACCTGTTAAACTACTTATTAGTAATACATTCACTGAGTTGTTCAATCGCCTTCGTATGCAATGGCACGTAATTGTCCGTCTTTAGAATTGTTGATACAGCAACCTTGGATAAGACACGATCAAATTCAAAATCGTACCAAAGAGAACATGCTCAATAAGAGCATTGAAAAATAAGATTTTCCATCGATCTTTTGGTCCGGAGACGAAACATTTCAATAATCACCGTATGCTTTCTTTACTTCTCCGCCTATTGTCATTTTTTAATGATGAAACATACTGCTAACAAAGTAACGTTTAGCGCATGTTCTTTTTAATGTCAGTCCTTGATATGCAGCTACTTCGCAGTCGCTAGGATGACTACTTGTGAAGAATTTCAGTGTATTTTTCATCATTCATATCACTGTTTTTTCATCTCGGTTGATGCCGCCTGTTTTCTATGCATACAGCTACATCATATGTGCTCTCTGTTTTTTTTCGTACAGTAAATACTTTAAAATGGTTATTCGAGTTTCCCTTTTAATCTAATGGCGATATTTGTCTACTAAACTTAGTATTTCGATTGATGTAGTTTGAACACCACCTACATTTTATCTCAACTCTTGCGTTCACTTAGACTTTTCAGTTAATTCCTTTTCAAAGGATACCCTCCATATGGATTTCATGTCTGTTAAGATGTGTCAGAAACCGCGTATTCGTGTCAAGATTAAATCAGAGCTTCAGTTTTTACTCTTGTCAACCGAGCATGTTGACTAGTAAACCATGAAACTCATGTTATGTTTCAGTCTGATAGCTTACTTAGTACTGCGTTTGCTGTCGTGTGGCACGATGAGTTGGGCTAAAAAATTTATGACTATCGTAACTTACAGGTACATAATTTTTTAACCTGGTGCTCGAGCTCTCATTTGTATGATTGATATTCGCTTTGATTATCACCTCAAGTTGAATGTGTTTACTTAACTTTATGGTTATCACTCCCGTTATATATTTCGTCCTGCTTTCATCTCCTTCCTCATGTTTGTATTTCAGTTGCGAACCAATCAATGCGAACAGGCTCTCGCTCTTATTGAAGAGAAATTTGCCAGCTGTTTGTATGTAACCAAAGGTTAGTACGTTAGCTGGTTGGTGGAACTGTACTTGATTTGTTTCTCCATTCACTTTGTTCGGGTTGCTTAAAATTAGAAAGGTGGTTTACCGTTCCCTTACACGGCTGACGACTATTCCCTAGGCTGCACGAGGCTTAGCTGTCTCATATAGTTGCATCGAATGAGCTGTATATGCAGTCATGTTCATAAGTTGTTAGCGGTGCAAGTGAGAAACCTTCACATGATAGCCTAAGAGTGCAGCCATAGATTAGTTCTACTACAATGCGTTTTTAAACCCTCCTCCACTGCGTTGTCATGGTTCCCTTTAAGTCATTCGAAATGTTCACTTACAAGTTTAACTAAAATGCGTATTTAAGATTGAGACAAACGCTGTACCGCTTTGGTCTTTGATATCAACGTTCCAAAGTCCGTCGTCACATAGGGAGTCCCTCGTTACACCTCTTTTGCTGGACACTTTTTCGTCACATGCAAATCGATCTGGCGGTCTGCCTGCTAACTAAGCACATTCAACATGCACGCAGAAGTCCTAAAAGTCATATCGACACGTTCTTAGCTTGCAGGTTCTAATCATTTTGTGTATCTGTTCACTGAATACACAATTTATTCGCTCATCGAACGAAATTCTATCGGTGACTTCCAAGGTCGTGCATCCTGTCTGCACCAAGAAACTTCCTGCTCCAGCGTGGCTCCATTGTAAAAATAACACAGCCTTGTAAGACGTCATTCTTGTTCAGTATAGTTGTAAGCATATGACTGTTGCATTGCATGCGTTACCGACGGCTCATTGCAAGCGTGAAGACGCGTCAACACGCTATTTCTATCCATACTTGAGTGCATCGTTGTAACCCGTCTAACACGTTTGGATACGTTGCGTTTGACATCTGAAGAGGAGAAAATAGTGTACGAATGCAGAACTAGTGCTGAGAGCTGAACAATGAGCTTGTTAAGTCAATTGTTTTTCTTATCCCAGCTTTCTGGATTATTCTTGTCTGGTAACAAGTAGCCCACATGTTGGCTATTTTGGCTTAGTTTACGACGCATGATGTAGTTTTTGTCATGCCTGTCATATTGTTTCGTATTCACTGTTCGATTGGTCCATTAATTGTTTAACTATATCATCGGCCTTCACGAACTTCATGTTGCACTTTCCCCTAACGTCATCTGCCTGTATGTCTACATTCTTAATGTTTCTTGCCTACTCATCATTGTTGACAATGTGTTTACCTTTAGCCTTGATTCCGTACACAGCGTAGTACTGAGTATGTATGAGTCCCTGTGTGGATAAAATGTTAACGTGTATCGGGACGACCGCTGAACGTCTTTCTAATGATTCTGTCACGTTACTATATCTGCGGATCTTCCACTCAATGGTACATGTTAGTGTGGATTTAGGGCATGCGCACACGAGTAAATCCTGATCCAAATTGCATTTGGGGAGTATTTTCCATTTCCATCCTTGGTTGCACTTGTATCATACAAACTCTAGTAAAATTGAAATATTCACGAACCAAACTTCGCGAGGACTCTTACTAGTCCATTAGTTATGCTTTTTGGAATGCTCATGTTTGCTAATAAGTTTTTTTTGTCTTCTTTTTCATTTGCAGCGGACCTTAACGAAAAACGACGGACGTACTGTCCTGAAGGAGGTAAGCAGACAGTCAGGATGTTATCTTCCTAACTGCTACGCACTGCAGACGCGCTAAGTCGACTTCTTCATTTTCCATTTGGTAAGCAACCGTACTCTGTTGGAACCGGTTACCACGAGAACCACTCTACGCCTGAATCATTGATTGTGATTCTTATCTTTCGGATTTTTTTAAAAATTCCACATTGTCAGTTTCTTGCCGTTATCTAGTGGTTCCGGCTGAAGCTTATCACGTTCTGCAGTTATTTATAAAACAAGTTTTATCAATATTGTTTTCTATGAGTTCGTCCCTGTTTGTGAACGTCGGTGCCCCCGCGAATCTCTTGCACATTTTTGTCATCCGATCCTGATGTCGTTCAGTATTTATGAGATTACTTGATACGGAAGACCACCAGAAGCTATCTATTCGGAAAAAATCGTAATCCCGATGGAAGAGTTTAGAACTGTCTGTTACAAAATCATATCATTAGCTTATTGTTTGGTGCCGTGATACTTTCACAACTGCTTGAAACGGTATGCTCATGAGATTTGGAATATTAAGGTTTCTGACTCTCTTCATTACGAATTTGACCGTCTATAAGTACCACTTAAAAACCTAATTTGTTTCCGCGTCTTCTCGGAGTGTCTTATCAGTGTGTTCAGCGGTCCTAAAATGTGCATTTTTATAGCCTTCTCACTATTGAGGTTAAATGAATATACGCTTCTTTCGTAGTCACAATTTCGCAAATTTTTGTTTGTCCCACGATCACACTATCAGCTCAAATCAGTGTTAGATTTAGTCGAGCGAACCAAACAGGAAAGGAATGATACCCAACCTGCCATACCGGAATCTAACCGGAATAGCCTCATGCCAGATGAAGTCGGACAAGAGCTAACTCCTGAAATGGGTGAGTTCACGTGCTTTGTCATCAGGGTTATTTGTGTGCACACCTTCGTACGTGTTAATGTGCACTGGCCTGAAGTATAAACGCCATCGCAGTCATTCATTTAGATAGCTGTCTGTAATGTTGTCGGATTCCTCATACTTATTTATCGCCGGCGTTTCAATGACGTCACCGGATTGTACGTAGCGAACCCAAACCTGTTCTCAGAGTGGACCATTTTGTCTTACACGTATGTACCTTCTGTCGCCTAGGCTCATTAGTTTCGGTTTATTTGCGCTCCTGAGCAATATGCAACGTTCGTGCTTTTTCTAAGGCTCCTTATTTCGCTTGCAATCGACTTTCACGCTTTTGTTCCTCCTGTGGACGATCCTAGTCCGGTTCGTCTCTCGATTCTGTTAACGCACCACATTGTACTCGTTTTTCTCGTCATTCTGATCAGCCATGTTCCAGACACCCCATCTGATCAATACCACACACAGCCCTTTCTATTTGGATAATGCTTTTACCACATGTAGATCAGTAGTAGTGTCCTTTTCTCTGGATTGAATAGATTGCCTTCATGTGCCTGTAGTGTTTTCAGAATTTGGCTAGTTCCGTACCACGCACTACCATTAACGTAATGTTCACCTAGTGATCGTACCGTTTTTTTTCCACGTCATCTCAGTCAGTTTCTATTGTTAATCGCCGCTTAACACTTTTGCCAGTACGATGCGTTCATATTCATCGTCCACTTTGGTGCATTTTTTTATATGAGATCCTGATTTCTTGTGGATTGTGAGTTTGTTTCGCATTCCGTTTTACTTGACTTAATGCGAATCGTCTGTGACACATGTTTCCTTTGCTTAAATATCCGCGCGTTAGATAGTGTTTTGTTGTGTCATCTGATTTATTTGGGTAAAGTCGCTAGCCATGGGATCCTGGGCGGCTTTGAGATCACATGGCGTTTGTGAAAATATCGTAGTGGCCTACATATGTGAACCGCGGTCATAATCCCTACTCATGTTCGTGCGTTTCTTGTCCGTTAGAATTGATGGTTTATTTTATGTAGTGGATATGCGTCCTTTACACATTGAAGAACATGTTCGGTTTGGATGGCCTCCACAATCCTTTCAATAGGCTCAATGTCTCCTAGTTGGCGATGTAGCAGGTGACTTATTCAACCGTCAACTTTTATAATGCGAATAGTAATACTAATGATTCGGCCTTCAACTTACCCCATAGAAGTTTTTAGGATCCACAACAGTTGTAAACCTGTTGGCTCGAGCAGAACAGAACAGACCTGGTTCTGTACATTATGAATTATTAGTCAACAAGAATGCATAAATTACAGCCAAGTGGAATCTTGTGTAATGAAATCAACCATCAACAATTGAGACATTACGAAGCGGTAGCGCAAACAGTGGAATTGAACTATGTAAAAACAAACCATTTGGAGCTCATCATGTCAACAAGGAAGTTGTGGGAATAATGTAGTCAACAGTGAATACGTTCACCCCTCTGAGGACACAAGGATAGTGTGGTGAATAGTTTGTTGACGTCTTATCTGGCGTTCGATTTGCTCCACTCTGAGTCGTCATTTTGTCACCACATTACTCACAAGACTTCCAATAGTCGGAAATTCTTTCTCATTCATTCTGCTCAGACTCAACATACCCATTGTTTTTGACATGAAAAAGCTACGGTTGCACTGGTGCATACAGTTATCTGATATCATGGCCAGGCGTTCATCGAATGACCCAGATCTCTTAGAGAGCCAGTCTATAATTGGTCGATAACAATTGCACACAATCATTTGCATTAATCTGATTGGACCAGTCATGATGAGAATCCTAACCGACTGTGGAAGATTTACGAATGCATATGTTCATCAAATTTTAGCGTGGAGTCTCGCATGTGACCATCGGATTGATCTTTTTTTGCGTTGTCGCTAGGTTTTCATCCTAATGTCAAATGTGTCGTGAATGGTTTAACTTTTGTAGTTATTACTTTTCGGGTCTTTCCTAACGTCTCTTTATTGTCAGGTCTCACATGTGAAGAATCTTCATTTGGAGGATACTATAATTTTTTCTCTATTGGTAGCCAGTTTGGTTAAGCCACCAACCAACTGGCCGCTGTTAATAGTTCGCCTCGCTTTATTAGCACGACCGCAATTTTCTCCTCGGTTAGATATTTGTTTGTTCTAAGCAAGCGTGTTCATTAAATTAAATAATTGGGCTGCCATGCTCAGTGTTTATGCATCTTCATGGGATGCTGCTTGCCCATTTGACATTCTAATAATTATTCTTAGCACTTGTGATCAGATTCCTCCAGTTTTTAATTCATAACTGGTTGCTTATATACCTTAAAGATGTATCCTTACATGTTTGGCTCACGTCGTCCAACCAAATAATGTTCGACTTCAACTAAGTGTGATTGGACTGCTTTTGTTCAACTATCGCTCAGATCGCTTTCGCATACTCATTCAAGGTCTCCAATCTACCAGGGTTCACAAATGAAACTATTTTTTCGCCTCTCTGTCTTTTGCTTTCTAATGTATACTTTCACATATTGCTTCCTTGCAGATCCATCTGACGAGTCATGTTGCTTGTCGTAGCTGGACACTGGAGATTACAAAGCCCTCCATCATTTTCCCATGTTTCATTTGGTACTCATTCCTCTGTGATATTGATTCATCATTGTTAATCAGTTTATTTTTCTATTTGCATGGAATTCCCATGAACTATTCTCAGTTCATTTCTGTCTAATATCACGTGACCGTGTGAATAACATATTGCATTGTTTCACGTATTGCCGATCTACTTTTCTCCCTTATCTGGTTGATGCACTTGCCTATGCACCGATTTTCTTGATACGAGTTGCCATCTGTTTTACTTTCTCGCCTGTTGTTGTTGCCGTTCAATCACGCGGGAAATCGCCCTGAATTCTGACGATTTTGAATTACTGTGTGCGGTTAAATTCTTTTGTTTGTTGATCCTGTTACGACTATGGCAAAAGAATAATGCACGCATCTCTACTCAATGATTTCATTGCATCCGCCATATGAACTTCTGTTTCATTCGTTATTACTCTACAAATGGATGAGGCTTACTGTGTGCGAATCTGCCAGTGCATTTGAGTTAAGCATACATGTATTGAGTGTTAAACGGATAACCTTCACCACAAGAGTATCAGGGGCACTGATTGTGGAAAATATTACCCTCTGTGCGGCAACCACAACTGCATGTTACCAAACAGGTTTCACGGTCTACTTCAACTCTTTAGACGACACAGATCCCTCGGTCCAGAATAGTTCCAGAAATCTTTTTTTCTGGAGGCTTTGTGTTTTACCATATTCGACAGCTAGATTCTCTTTTTGGTCTATATGATCTGAAATATCTAGCTCCCTTGCACAGCCGTATTATTTGCGAAATGTATCCTCGTCTTATGGTTCTTTTGATCGGCCCTCTAGACTGAATAGTTGTTCTCCTTCATCTACTGCAAAAGAAGCATATACCATTACGGTGGGTGTGTTTAGCCTTCACCTAGCAAAAACAGTTACCCTTTGTCCGTTTATTGCAATACCCGGTTGTATTAGCCTACATACACCCTGGATCACGAAAATTCAAACTGCTTTTTCTCGGCATCCGCTTCAGTAAATGGCTTGAACCAACAGCAAGGCGAAGTGGTCCGTTTCCATTGAGCAGTCCCTAGCCTAATCGTATGGTGATAGAGAGACACCAAACAATTATGGGTACGACAGCAGAGTTGAGCCGAGACTCAACAAGAGTAACAAATGGTTGCCATCGCTCCGCCCACGGATGTTTCCATCATGATTGGCCCTGCTGTTGACTGTAATCTATTTCCGACAGTAGGTGAGTGGTCGATAATGCAAGATAACTTGTAATAAACCCAACGAATTGCACGAAAGATCAACCCATGGACCAGTATGTCAGATCTGCTTCCAAGTTAAAAGAAAGGCGCCTGAACTGTAAACATAAAAATCCAAGGAACATATGTTGTAGTTGTGACCTCTGTGATTTCACTGATTGTTAAATGACCCTGACCTTTTTTTCACCCTGGGCATTAGGCATCTCTTCTGTCTTTGTTCACTATTCATGTTAGGAGCCGTATCAGATGCTGTCCACGTTGGTCATTCTGACCGTAGGATGTTTCAACTTCGTAGAATTAAATAATAAACTTACCTGGAATTCGGAGTTAGTTGCTTATTGATGGTAATATCGTTAGGCTACCTAGCGTTGGTATTCTTCGGCAGGGTAGTTACCGCAGTTTCGTAATCCATATGCACAGCAACAGAGGTCGACGGAATGTTCAATAGTCACAGAAAACGTCATCTAAAATGAACTGTTTGAGTCATTACTGGATTTGTCAATTTTCTCCTGAACTTCATTGCAGCAGGTGTTCAGGTTGTTGCTGGCGCTATAGAACACAATTCGGTCAATCAATCTGAACTTTATGAGGCATATTCGTCGATTGTGTTCAACTTTCGTGAGCAGTGAAGCAACTCCATCTTTTCCAGCGTCTTTTATCAATGCTAGGTTCCGAAGTTGAGGTATCCTCAAAAGAAAAAACCCAGAAGTCAATCAGGGGATCACAACGACCGTTCAGTTGAACCCCGCTTGCTCTGTCTTCGTCCGAATGTTTTCTAATTATTTTGTGTGAATAAAAATCGTCTGATTATCCCTGTCCTGACTTCCTATCCTAACCGTGAGCTTCTTACTGTATTGTGGACGTTACGCTACAGGACGATGAGGTTTCTTACTGGACCAGGTGATCAACTTCGGTTAGCTGGTAGTCAGTCAATTCCAGTGCTCCCGCACAACTTTATCACAACAGTTAGCATTGTTAGGTATACTGTGGTTTTAGACAGATGACGCGCATCATCACGCTTATAAGACGGTGTGTATACACATGCCTATATATATATATATATATATATATATATATATATATATGCCCATGGAATAGGTCGCATGCGTTGCTGTCAGGGGGTGTAGCCGTGTTGGCGATTGCCCGATGGTCGTGAGAACTTCAGTGTTTCGACTGATTGTGTACACGCCCACAAGGTGGGATGACGGGAATATTTCATTTATCTCGGGGATGTCAACGTTGTTTCAGTTAACTCGGCTGTTACGGCACCCAAATACAAACTTAAGAAATTGAATAATTATGGAAGAATCGCTAAAGATGAACATGATGGCTATGTTTTGGTTCATTAACGTTCACAGTACTCCCACACATGTGGAAGGCACTTTTGGGAGGACTAGAAGACTGTCTTCGTTTGGAAGTGATTTTTATTCGGATGGGAATAAGTCACTATTACTGTGTTAGAAAAAAACACGCGGATTTGTCTTGAAATATTTACTCATGTAACGTTAGTTTTCCAGGCAGTCACTTTTGGAAAAAGGTCCTCACAGAGCTACAACCCATGTCGACCCACTTATTGGACCTCCCCGTTTGTGCATGTGATTGTTCCACGTGGACTTATGTTTTCCATTCTAAAATTCTATCCACACTACTATTGTTGGCCGAAGTATTCATACAGGGTCGCGAAATATTCTTGCGCTGAACGACCCTAAAATTCCAGCCTCGAAGAGTTACAAATCGGCTGTTGCATTCACTGGCAAGGAAATAGATTTGATGTCAACATCTGTGTGAGATGGGGTTGTCTAACAGCGTCAAGAATTTCCACCTGTGTTCCCTTAAGGTTTTGATGTTGAGGCTCTTCACTCGTTCATGGAACATTTCTTGCGTCGTTCACTCTTGCTCTTCGTTGTTTACTGCACCTCATGCAGTACGCAGTCATTGATTTTGTGACCTTGGGTATGTGCAATTTCTCTGTCTTAGGTTGCACCCTGTCACCTGTACTATTACATGGACCTGCATCAATTTTTTATTTGTCTTTGTACCAGTTCCCTTGTGGTCACCAAACTCCCGTTTGACACTACTCTTTGAAGGAGTGAACCTTCATCTCTTGAAAATATTGTCAGCAACACCGCCAGTATGACTTCGGTCACGTTGTTTGGTGTGTTTGATGGGTCAGCGGAGTCAAATGGAACATTATCATACTTCTCCCTCTCCGCCGCCTTATAATGCTCATTCTGTTGGGCTGTTGGTGTGGCTTTGACAGCTGCACTACAGCTGTTTGGGTGAAGTACTTTTGGCAGTCGTCACTAACACATAAAACAACAATTACCATACCTGACTTCCATGTCCGGGTCATCTTTCCAAGGAGGATGGTCTTTATATGGGACAGTCCTACCTATTTCAGTAGGGGACATTTTGAGGACTGACAAAGAAGTGTCCTTTAATCAGAAATGGATTACTGTGTCTGATCAACACAAACGTAGCGAGGCAAACTTACAATTGTTCCAGCGAATAGTGATCTAAACAAATGATGGGTTTGGGAAATAGATGGCAATAAATGTGACAAGTAGTGAGTTGACGAACCCTTGGTGTATTTAGATAGAATTGCTCGAGAGTTACAACCTTACAGAAGCCAGATACATATATCGCTGCGTTTATGGAAGGTCTCGTGAGGATGGCTTATCAGTTGCAAAAGATGGACAAATAACTGGACTGCAATACCATAATTAGAGTATTATGCGATGATAGACGAAACGCTTAATTGCGTTTTGAGGTGTTCATAAAAACAATCAGACTCCAGGGAGATAAATAGTCCTAATATCCAGAAAAGAGATCAATAACGTCCACTGATCAGTTTGGATTTTAGGGAAGCATTTCACCAAATCCTCGCATGAATCGAAAATCCTGTACAATAGTTGGTTATTAGGGTGGCAGTGCATGTTCTGGTGAACTAAACGGCCACAGCTTGATTCGTGAAGGAATGTAATTTTTTAGGGCAGGTTCAACTGAGTTTTCATACCGTTATTATCTATGCGTGTGCAACCCATAGTAGTCTCCGACTCAGACTGAGCTTGACAACACAAAAGAAATACCGGACATAGTATAGCATCGCAAAGAGCACCGTGGTTGTTAGGATTGAACGATGTTGGTCGATGAAGCAAGACGTAACTTCTGCTTTATGAATGCGATTCTAGCCGATTAGTGGTTGACGAAAGATGCTAGAAAGTTGGTGGTCAAATGACTTGACTGTTAGACAAATTCCCTCATAGTAATTGATGTTTATGCTGCTTTAGTTCTATAAAGCAGATAATTCTCGAATGACTTTGGGAGTTGTTGATTGAAGTTTAAGATTGGTGACGATTTACAGGTGAAATATGGGTGATTTCTTTTTTAGAACGGTGGTACTGTGACGAGTGATTTAGACACAAACTCGTTTATTACGACATTGAATGGAATATGTCAATTCGATAGTGAAGCGTCGTCAGACACCTGTAACAGGTGGATCACGGACAACGTGAGAGACTGAACGAACCTTTGTTGAACTAAAACTGCGACGGAAAACCCCAGACAGGATGAACTGAATTGGGCAGAAGTGTATGGGTTGTTATATGACAACCTCGTTTCGTTGTGGTCTATCAGTCCGGTTCATAAACTTGAGCAGTGTAAAAACATGTAAGTTGGGCAATAGCAGTCCTTTTCGCTCAACTACGAGCACCTCTTCAGCTAACGACTTTTTTGTTTAAAACAGAAACCAATGTCGTTACCATTAAAATTGCGCATTCCTTTATAAACTCCTGAGAAGAAGTACTCTCTGGCCCAGCTTCCTGTCCATTTTTTTTCTTTTTGCAGAATGTTTGATGCATCCTGGAGTTGTGCAACCATTGGCTTTTATATAATGGGAAACAGTTGTTTTAAAGTGCAAATGTTTGCCACCTGACTGTTTTTGTTGTAGTTCCACTGATTGAGTTCTTTTAAGTGAATTGGAAAAGAAATTCACATCACACCTAAAAACGGACATTCTCTCGATTATGGCTGTTGTTGTTGTTATGTGAAAATAGAGGTTATATCTGGTCAATGTGTTAAACTCATGAAAGCAGTATACGTTCAACGATGAAACACCTTTGGTAGCCGATTACAATGGTCAGCACTGTTTTATCTCTTATTCGAAAGCTTTGTCACTGCTGACATTCCAGTCTAGTGAGGACGAGCGGTCGCATTATACTACTACTCAGTAGTGAGGCATGAGTATGTATTTCGATATTGAAGTAACGGGGTAATGGGAATACAAAAAGAAACATTGGAGTGCACTGGCATGAAATGGTTTCCTTTCCGTACATGAACCGGGCATTGGAAAACTTGACGTCCTGGTGTCAAATGAGTGTGCTTGTTTGTTATGATCTTGAAGCGTATACCTCTAGTTGATTTCCCGAACAAACAATCCTTGTACCATCCGCGCTCTTGGCTCGCAACACCAGTAGACGTGTTGGAAAATGACTGTAGGTTTAATGGAC
>LOND01001201.1:61937-84392 GCA_014220965.1 Paragonimus kellicotti | reverse complement strand
ACAGCCATCTCTTCAGTCACTCCGTTATATTTTAAACCTCAGATCAGCAATAGATTGTGGACATTACTTGGCATCTAACCCTAATAATGTCTGTAGCTTATAGGTACGTCATGCTTCCACCCCATTCACGTGACACAGTACCACATGTGAATCTTACCTGACAGCATCCTTGTGCTTGACACGATACCCTCCCATTCTGACGGGGAGCATGAGACAAATGAAAATGCTCGCAAAGCCTGTTACCTTGAAGCAGTGGAACACGCATAAGTACTGCGCATATTCGGCATCAACCAGGAAAGAGCAAAAGATATCGTATGGACTGAATGCATACCCTTTCAAAGTGGTGAAATACACTTTCTTTTTACTTTTTCTATGCCATCAGCGGAGCTCAGTAGAGCTAACCCCCCAGATTACTCCACCTTTGGCCAACCTCGTCAGCGATTCATCTCAGCTGAAAGTAATGCATATCTTCAGCCGATAATCCAACATAATCTAACATCTGACAATCACTCTCACTGTGGATACTGTTTTCCCGGACGAGTCTGTTTTTAACTTTGTGGCCTGTATAAATTTAGGCACGTGAAGAAAGTGATGCTCAACAATTAAAACCACAAGATTTGCTATGGTTTTCTACGAATAATATCATACGTTTCGGCTCATCATATTTTGTAGTTTGAGAGTAGAACATGTACTAGGTGTTTCGTGAATTAAACGGTCAAAAGTAAAAACATAAAATTTTGATTAAAACTTGAACAACCACGATTTTCCAATCCTTAAGACAATCAGAGGTGAACATTTGTCCTTTTTCAACAGTAACCACAGGGTAGTATGAACATTACCTCGTTGTTAACCAAATTGCAGTGAATTTTTTCTCCGCGGTTATATTTTGCTTGGAGACAATTGTGTTTTACCTACGATCGTATCGTTCATTTATTCTGGCAAAATAGAGCTGTGCAAGCTGTTTTACGGTAGTGAGACTTGAAGATTATACCTGAGAAATTTGCAGTATCTGTGCCACGTGCATTTGCAATTTGTAGAGCTCAACTTGGCTATCCGGTGGTTGGACATAGTCCGCAACCCGAGGTATTCGGTGAGCGGACATGGACGGGGTTGAAACCATAGTGGTATCCAATCAACTTCGTTGACCGGGACACAACTACGAGTTGGCCGACGAACAGATTCGTAATCAACTGCTGTACGGACAGCTGAAAGCAGTTAATTGAGATCCTGTTGGTCAGAAGCTACGGTACCAAGATGTTATCCAGACAAGTCATTTGCATTGTAATGTCGAATTCGGAACATGGGAAGACTTAGCCGTAAGCCTCACTGTCAGGATGAATAGGATCCAAACGAGCGTTCATTGGTTCACTGAGCGACAGTTGCTCGGCAGTGAGTTCAAGCGTGCTATATCCAAAGGCACCATACACACTTCTTTTTACTTCCTTCCAAACTTACAAACACGCGGGTTGGCCGCGTCCTGTGCAGCGAGCTGAGGAGGATGATCAACCAGAGTCGGAGATCAGTGGTCAATGAAAGTGAAATCACTCCTGATTAGTGGTTTATTTTCAGACCATGGAAACTCCTACATATTTAGAAAGTGACAAGATGTAACTCTGGTTCTCTCGGTATCTATGTTGTGTCAATAAAGTTTTTCATTGACTTGTGCCTTCTATTTTGTGAGATAGGCCTTATTATGTTTCGATTTGCGAACGTGAAATATTGTGCGTCCGGTCAGCTGTGATTGACTACTTGGAATATTACGTATAAGTGACATCGGTCGCAGTGACATGTCTTGGAGGCATTACGATGAATATGGTCGTGGATGCGCTGGACGTCTCGAAAAGGTAAATCATGAACGTAATCAGACTTCACCGTCAACATGTACATTAGGCGCAACTGAGTGATGTCTGCTATATCTATTCTCCGTTCGTATCAACCAACGACCACACTCGTTTTGGTAAATCGCACTTCCTCATTTTCAGACACCTGGATCATGATGATCTACTTTTTCTCTTCTCCGGCTTTGTCGATGCATTGTATAATACGGATGACTTGTTCGGTTTTCTCCCCGAAGTGCTTTTCCTTTTTTCCCATCCTCGCCTTGTCTAGAGCAAAATAATACATATTTCTGTATTAAGATAATTTTTGTCTCATATTTTCAATAGCTTTCTTACTAACCTAGATCCTATCATTGGAGTCTCTCTGTCTCTGTTTCCGAGAGATAAAGATTTCCGTTCCACCGTACCCCACCATCTGACTAGCCAGCATTCGCCACTTGGACAACAAAGTCAACCACTCACATACCTCATGGTCTTAGTTCTTCGGATTCACATCGGATACGTGATGTACGAGTGGAACCACAAGTGGTACAGCCCAAGCCGCTTGTGCTGACGGTTATGCGCAGGCTTCGTTTGAATTCAGTCACTCTAACAGACCAATACAACAGGGATATCGTTAACTGTGCTTGACTGTGATCAGTGTTCGATTATGTCAGATCACACTTTGTTCAGTTCGGTTTACCGGATGGAAATCGCGCCAAAACTTGGTCTGGACGAATTTCAACCTGGAACCAGATCACATTGCTGGACCGTGATTAAGCGAACTACGTGTCATGTCACCTGAACAGCATATTGAACCGATTTTCCTTATTTACGCGGCCTTTGGTAAAGTTGTGGAGGAGATCAGCGACAAATTTAATGTAGAACATGTAGCTACGCGATAGGTTGTCAGCAGACGTGCTCTAAGGCTGATGAGAACGTTTGCTATGATAAGCAATGCCCACGAGGTTCACAAAAGTGGTCGATCGTGCATATCAGCAGAGAATTACTCCCCTAGTGATATCTGTGAAGTGTAAGAAACAGCGCCCAAACGAACGTCCAGAGACATGCCTAGAATACATCCAATACATCCGCTGTACACAGGATACTCAGAAAGACGCAAGCATCGGCCGTGCCGGAAGGTTCGAGTAGTAGAGGTTCGGTTACTGGATGTGGTCAAACGTGAGTCTATAGCGAAACTCTTATTCATGATAGTCTAAATACTCACTAACAAATTGAGAAACCCCGAAGATGAGCAAAGCAACATTGCTAAATCAATACTTTGGATCTTTACTGTTTGGACCGATGTACGAGTCTAATGCAATGGTATTCTTCTAGGTCGCATCAAGTGGTTTTGTACATGTGTTCGTTGTTTCTGTCGTTCCGATCCGAATCCCAATGTGCTTCAAGCTTCCAGTTCACTCTTCTTATCCTTTCGATATTCTACTCAATGTTGTTGCATTAAACCTGGATTATTTTTAAGTTAATGTTTGCGACCAAAAACACCTTCATGATGCTGTATTTTGTTACGACCATTCTTGTACGCGTTTTCCGAGTACATTCATAGATTTCCCAATCCAACTGATTGACGAATTTCGTGACCTTTCTTCGTCAGTACGCCGTATGGAATTGTGTCGGTTTGAGTTTAAAACTGATCATTTATAAAGTTCAGCAGAGGTCACACAAACGATCGGTACTGTGAGACCAGTAACAATAACAAGTTGCTACATTCATCACTCTGGATGGGCGGATATTCAGTCAGAGCACATATGCGACACTGCAGCTTACTGCTCTGTTTCCGGTCAGAGTCCTCCAACCGTTGCTAACTGTTTCCGTTGCCAATACTGCAGTGACAGAAAAAGCAGGTGGTGAGTGCGCTAGAAGAAGGGCGAAACACTAACTGAGTAATCACAGAAGGCAAACACAGAAGGTAGTCGCACGGTTGTTGTACTCGTCATGCCTCCGAGGGTGGACCAGGACACAAAATCCAGGTTCGAAACCAAAGGGATTGCTCAATAAACAGGCCTCCTACCCAACCTGGTTTAGCGAACGCCGTTAACACATCGCTGTAACCGGGGCCAGACTAGCTGATACGGGAGTGTAGGTGCATTTCATGTAAAATCATGGCTCAATTGTCCCACTGTTTTGGTTATCATAACGTGTGGTCGATATCACTTCTGGCGGTTGATAGACGTCCTTGTAAACGTTTCAGCGTTTGAAAAACGCTGCTGGGCTGGGAGCCAGCATGCCCCAATGAACAATAGACCGAGCGAACATATGATGTTTCCCTAACGGATATTGCTATTACGTTAATTTCTTCCTCAAACGATGGATAACAAAAAGTTGCATTCATGAGCGAAACGGATTTATAGATGCGTGATCGAACACTAACAATTTTTCCATAGACTATGAAACACGTTATGCTGTTTTTAGTTTAACCGCGCCATTTGTGGTTCCTAACGTGACGTTTTATAACCGTGCTACTAGCACGATAAGCGTCACCTGGCATTTTATGGTTTCGCTACTGAACATTATCGTCTCACTTCATGTTAGCATGTCATAATTAACTAGTTTATCTTTGATGAAGACAACGTTTTGCTTTATCGAGATAGGCATGGACAACTCGTTCAAAAATGCCGCTCACATTGAGGTGCTTTGTTCTCTGGGACCCTGCATTGTTTTGAAAATTGTTGTGCGCTAATTGGACTAGACAAGATAGCATGCTGAAACCAGACCACACTGGTGGATCGCGACTAACAGGACGATATGTTGTTTGTGAGGGAACGATCATCGATGCCGATGCTTTTCTTATACTGCACACATGGACCATACGCAGGATGTGGGTGTTGCTGGATACCATTAGCTAGATCTGGTTATATCTTTCGGATGTACGCTTGTCGGTACTGTTTGCTGCGTTATACAAGAACATATGTGCAGTCTATGCAACAAATAATTGGTCTCCACTCCCAATGGCTTTTTTTAATAGCACGTCTGGTTAACGTCTGTCTTCAGTTGATAACTTGTTGTATCGTACACTAAAGTATCGACTCTATAGTACTCCATTACATACCAACCAAAAAACTTACCTCAGTGAGACGGTAATCTGCGGTATTTTTGCTCAGATTCCGTACATCATTCAGAACTGAGTGAATCCCCTAACTATGCGAATTAGCCAATTGGCACTAGAAGTATGGTGTTCTATCGACAGGTCGACATCATCGTCATACAAAATAAGAAGTGAAAACATTAGTAAATAAACCGTAAATTCACAACAGATACTCAAAATGTTGTCCATGGTTTTGCTCACACGAAAACATTTTCTTTAGAAATGGTGACAACGCATGTTGCGAAAGAGTCTCAACGATTGAACTGCATTACAAAGTTATAACAACTATTTACTTATTTAGGGGTTTTGGACGTTCTCTGCAAACCTTGTGTTTGGAATGGCTCCAAAGGAAAGAACCCAGTGTATCACAAGCTAGCAAACATGGTGGCACTCTGTTAGCCCACCGCCACCGGTCCATTATCACCCGAATGTTTCAACCAGACACTCTCATGCACAATGCGGTAATGTACCATCTTGTTGAAACGAAAAGTACGTAAGCATTTCCATTTGTTCCAGCAGTGCTAAAACATTGCCGCGGCATCCGGAGATAGTAGCGTACTATCATGTAGATGATTGTGTGTAGAGAGATTTTACTTGTAACGTCTTCATTAAAACAAAAAGCTTCACAACCCGGGTCCCAACAAGTTGTGCCCTAGCCAATGGACTATGTTGATAGAGAATTGGAGCAAACCGATAGGGGTCAATGAGATGTCAATTATGTGGTTCGCGCAGGAATCAGATCAGATAGACTGTGGCTTCGGCTGCAGTTACTACCGAACTCCATGCAATATGATGTTAACCAGTGTATCGCTCTCTCATCAGGCGTGTCATGTATCAAGCAGTTTTCACTGTACGCCACCGGTCCTACAGACCTTTTCCACATCAAAACATATAAAGACGCACATACACAATATCAACGCACTCAGCAAATTCGAATGCTCCAACGGGACACGTTTCGATACAACCGACGAACAGACGTGCGAGAAGCGGGTGGACCCGCATCGGAACGACAAAAACAACAGACACAAGTACAAAACCACTTGATACGGCTCAGAAGAATACGACTGCATTAAGCCCGTGTGCCGATCCCGGAAGTAGAGATCCAAAATATTGATTTAGCAATGTTCATTGACTATCTTCTAGGTGTACAAAAGAAATCAGAAACAGTTTTTTGCACAATGTATCTCTCGAGCACATTTCGCTGCATCTCATCAGGTACATACTGCAGTCTGTGGGTTTATATAGCAAAGTTCAATGGACATTGTGAAGCTAAACAACAAAATCAACAACCACACAAACACACGCACACTCACACACATCCATACACATCAGTTACCAGGGCAATCTGGTACTGATGAACAAGTCAGGGGTGGCTTCTATTTGCTAATTGTTACTGCCTGGACGAACCAGAGAAGCCCCCGATATTTTCTTGCGTAACATATCGGAAACCCCTTCTCCTGTTGTAGTTGGGGTCGACGTCAACAGGTGTCGAGCGATCGACGACACTGGTTCCTTTGTGACTTGTGCTATTCCGACTTGAGTCCGATATTGTGGTATCCCTGACCTAAAATGTGTTCGTTGACCCGATTACGTAACTGCCGCTCCGTTCTGCCTATGTAAGTGGCCCGGCACTCACACGAGAATTCATAGATGATGTAAGATTTGGCGTTGAGCGGTAGCGGTGTTTTCAGAGGTGGTGTTGGGATTCGGGTGGTGGTGAACAGCATGACCAGTTGGGCTGCATGGAACGTGCGTCCCATAGCCGCTGTGAGACGGGTTTTCAACAGAGTGGCAATGTCATCACCCTTGTAAAGCAAACGAAGGTAGACGTTCAGTTTGGAAGTTATTGAAGTCATTGCGGCAGCCGGCTTTTGCTTGCTGAATTTCTCCACAAATACATAACGCCGGTAGAAGTGAGCCTGACTGATAACAGCGTCTGCGTTCTGCTCCAGATGGGCAACGAAAATATCGGCTAGTATCGGACCGAGTGGACTGCCCATAGCAACACCATCGATTTGTGTATAGCCAGTTCCCTGGAAGTAGAACTTTACGTTCGCTGTGCATAGTAGGAGAAGGCGTTCTAGCTCAGACGTAGGCAATCCTATGTTCAATTGATGTGAGTCAATATACTGACAAATTATATTGACCGTCTGCATCAGAGGAACATTTGTGAACAAAGAGGCGATGTCCAAACTGGCCATATGTTTGTTGCTGCAGTCCAAACCATCGAGTAAATCGATTAGTTCAAAACTATCTCTCACAGTTTTCCGAACCATCGATTGCCTTACGGGTTGAAGAAGTTGGGCTAGCCACTGTGCCAACTTGTGTTGTGGTGAATTGGACATGGATAGTATTGGCCTCAGCGGTACACCAACCATCTTTACACATGAGATCTTAGACTGAACCTTATCGACCTAATGTTGATCGACAGAAGATCGATAGATTTAAACTGAGTCAGGCGGCTTAGTGAAATGCAATGTTGGTCACCTCCAGTTGACCGCCTATGTGGGTTAGAATGTTAAGGATTGTTTGCTGGTTCCCTGCCACCTGGTTAATTGTTAGCTTGGTTTATCTTGCTTCAGCCACGGAGACTTGTAACACTATGATAGCTACACCGCATATGTATGAGTATGTAAATTACACAAATGATGATTTCACTCGCATGCATATCACCTATTCCACGATGAACAATAAGGATGTACTTTGGATTACCTATGTTGTGAAGTCCCCTGTTGTAGTAACATGGATGAATGTGTTAGACGTTCGAACCGGTGAACAGTTGTTCTATTGTGAACTCGAAGATAGGAGGCAATCTTCTAGCTGCTGTCTACACGATTCTCCTGATGATGAGACTTTGAATCACTGTACTAATTTCTCCCTGTTTCTCACGAACTCCGACGAACAAGAAAATGTGATGAAATTCTACACCGAAAGTGTACAAGACCCATCTTATTTGTTAATTTGGTTTGGAATACGCAATGGACAGACCAGGCTTCGGTATTTTTCACAACACGATCACCGAGACGGTTCGGTGGTGTGCCCGCAGTTCGCTCGTGACACACCGTACACAATGCCCGCCGAGCTTGGCAATGAATTACGTCAACGAACCACACTGTACACTATTTCGTATACGGATTTGACCAGTCCAGTCATTTGGGAAGAATATGGTAACTTTGAGTTGAATGTAGTTGGGTTTGCCTCTACGGATCACGTATTCCAGGTGCTATATCTACGCTATTATCCTCATCTAGAGATGTTCACAAGTCTCAGGGTTGATGTGGTGCATTCAAATCGCCGTTTTGCTCAACAAGGTTTTGAGGACCGTTTCACCTTGGGAATTCAATGGCATCCGGAATACCGACATTATATTCACGTGTGGAACTTGACTTTAAATATTCCGCGGTACACTGTGGCCATATTGTTCACAATCCATCTAAAGTCAATTGATATTGAGAAAATTGCATTGAAACGATTGGAAGGTTGGATCAAGTACAAAAATGAGTCTAATAATCTGGTAACCTGGCCAGAGAGCCAACAATACTCAGCGTCACGACTTATCGGTTTGAATCTAACACGAGATGTCATATTTGTCGAGGGGCAGGATAAAGTTCTACACATCGACGAAAATGAAGTAGATTGGACAAACACCGGTATTGTTACAGACGGCAAACCAAAATGGGAGAATACGAATTGACTCAACGAATGGTATCTCTTCCGGGGCAGCCGTTCTTCAAATTGGCCAATTTGACTGTCCAGGACAGTGGTATGTACATGTGTAAAAATCGATCACAGACAGGATCAGACTATGCAATTGTGATGGACTATTATATAATCGTATTACCAAGAAATGAAGACGTATCTGTTATTTTTTCCACACTACCAGTGTTGGAAACTGACAAACTGGAGGATGCTTACCCCTATACTGACGTGTTGAACAGATCTTACATTTACGAACCCAAGAGTCTTTATGTCAGTTGCATATATTTACTGAGTAATGGCTTGGATAATCATGATGGCTTTCAGTCAGTCTTTTTTTCGGGTTCAAGCAAACAAAACCATGCATTGTTTCGCAAGTTCAGAAGAGATTTAGGCGAGTTCTCAGTTTATGTGCTTACTTACCAGATTAATTTGGTCACAAACCCAAAAACAGAAGCAAATCTTTTCTTCGAATGCTCTTACGTTTATAAGCCTGTATTTCACCTTTTACGCAACAGTCGCCCGGTACCTCCAGAACTGGCCAGAATTACTCAACGTCGTTGGATTATTCATGTACCTTATAGCAGACCGCTAATCATTGCCTCCTCTATTGATACGAGCAGTACGAGCATAACGGAACAATTAAAACGGTCGTCACTCGTGTTGGAAGATTTATACACCAAGACATCCATTGAGATCAGTAGAGTTAACGTTATGGAAGGCGTGATATCAGGGAGTTTTGTGGGACTTCTACATGAATTCAGAGGTTGGGGTTCAGTTGTAACCTACTCCAAAAATACGAACCAAACAACGTTCAGCGTAGTACAATGTAGTACAAATAGTCAGAAAATCATGGTGCACGAGAACGATAGTCTTTGGAAAGCGGAAGAAATGAGCAAATCGCAAACACTGATCGCAAGACGCTTCCACTTTCAGTGTACTCTCTCTTTGGAAACGATATTGTTGGTGTTTAGTGTATTTAACTCGTGGCAAGAGGCGATCAATCAAAACCTTGTGGCCTGGTCAGCACACCAACGACTTTATACAATGTTTGGTGGGAATCAAACTTATGTGGATTTGAGTGTTGACTATCCGCGTGCCGCAGTTTACGGTGCATTTAAGATTGCAGTGATCCAGGTGGGTTGGATTGGAACAGTCTATCCTGGAAACCCCATCAAAATGTTGTGGCCTGTAGGTGATCAGGAGATAAGGGAACTACGATGCATCTACAGTATGTCCGTGGATTCACCTCCAACGAAAGTTAATTTGGGTTTTTTGGCACAAAAACTAACTACTGTTTCCATGTATCAGTTGGCTAAGCGGAATGCAAGTGAGGAGGACTCCGGTTTGTACTACTGTACCACGTGTCTGAACTGCAGTTCGGTTGCAATAAGTGAAGCCCGTCGTTTGGTAGTACTACCGGATGCAAGCAGATTGCAAATGAGTGTATTACACGGGAATGCAACACATAGCGGCTCTGGTTCTCCGGACGACCCTATAAGAACAAAAGCTGAATCTGTGTTTATCAGGTGTTCATGTATGATTTACGGTGGTTTGCTGACAAAATTTGATTTAGTAGTTACCTATGAGACTGGGATTCCTAACAGCACAGAGCACTTACCGCTACATGCGTCACAAAAAGTAAGGCAATCCGGTTCGCAAGATGCATACTACCGTCTTAGTGTATCTTATGAGCTTGAGAAACCTACAGAAAATGTTTATTGGAACTATACGCGTGTTAACTGCTCCATGCGGCTATTCAACTTAACTAAGGATCCTCACGACCTAACGAAGAACGTCACATCACACGTTATCACCAAGAGTTTATATTTCTCTTATGAGATCGTGCGTCAGCCAATTCTGTTTCCACTGTTAATCGAAACTACCAGTGATGCGCTGACAAGTGGACTGCGCCGAGATCAAGCGGCTGACATAAGTAAGGCTTTCTCAGCAGAGGAAGCACCAGCTGTACGTGAGCTCGCTGGGGTGTATGAAATCGAATACACAATGTTTATGGGGTTACCTGCCGGCTGGACCCAAGTATGGGTAGTCTATAAATCAGAAAATGATGGAGGAACTCTAACCTGTCCCCGCGAGAGTAGCGTACCAATCAGGAGTCCAGAGGAGGTACCTGGCCTTGCGTCCACGAAAACATACACATCGAACGGTGGATTGAATTTTGTTCGGCACAAGTTTGCTTGTTTGCTAGATATCGACAGATTCGTTTTAATCGTGGTCGCCTTCGGGAATGTCAAGCATGAAGAAAACCGAGATGCAATGGAGAAGTTATTGAAGCAACGGTTTAGTAACTGGCTGCTCTCGAGGCAGAAGAATATGTCATTACTAACTATTTATGACAAAGTTGCGATGAATAATGTGAGCATCATTTATCGAATAATCCGGCTGGATATAATTTGGAAAGCTTCAGTTACCATTGGTCAGCGAGTTTTTATGCTGGGTGAACGGCCAGTAAATCCGAGTGCAGAAGTAAGTTGCTTCTACAAGGCGAACGAAGCAGATGAATTTGGCACCGTTCCGACAGAATTTGTTTACAACAAGTCTGAACCCACGCGCTGGTTTCGTGCGACGATCGCACATGCTAAGTATTGGAACTCGGGAATATATAAGTGCAACCTAACCAACGACCGTTCCAAATCCTTGCCTCGGATTGTTCTTGCGCCCAGAGAATTAGTTGTTTTACCGACTTCGTCCATTCTCATACTGCACTTAAACCATAAGCCAATCATACCCAATACACTTTCCAAGCCCAATTTCACTCAGTACCTTCCGTCCGGAACTCCATTCCTTAAAGCAGAACAGCACGCGAGTGTACGATGTATTTACCTGGAATCGCCCATCCAAAGATTGAAGACTAAATTACATATCGTCTACGAGATGTTTGACACCAAGCGAGCGAAGTACGTTTCTCTAGCTGTGTTTGATCCAGTGAACTTCAAGATACGTACACGTAACTTTGTCTTCACAACCGGAAGTCGGATGATCAAAGCACCTGATGTGATGTCCTACAAAGGCTCACTAAGAGTCACGTGTCGATTGATCTACCGTCCGGGGGTTATCCCACATGATCAAGCTTTACCAATTCATACTAAACTCATCACTCAGGAGAAACATATACAACTAAATGTCAACACTAATCCATATATCTTTCCAAGTTACATACACTCAGAAAAATCCGGGTTGTTAGACAGTTTGTCTAAAATGACAGTGAACGAGATGAATGCCATTACATTTCATCAGTCTGGAACTCAGCAAATACTAGAAGAAGATATAGTCACTTTCAGGTGCGTACAAACATTAGGTGTCCCAAAAGGTTTCACGCACACATGGACAATCTATCAACACAACAATCAACTCAATCATGACGTTTGTACACAGATCAGACTGAAGGAATTCAAACGAGACGAAATTCCACTTGATTTGCGTACGCATGATGCTTACACGCACAGTGGTGGGAGAAATTTTATTAATGTAACTTTTTCTTGCGCTTTGCAGCCAAGACACTTGGCACTTGTGTTCGCCGTGTTCAACATGCGGACGGAGAGTAGCAGCTACAGTGATAAAAACCAAACGATACGATGGCATTTAAAAGTGATAAAGTCCATTACAAACAATGTTCGCTTTTGGCTTAATAACCCAGACAGTTCTGAACAACTAGGATTGACCCCGTTGAACACAGATTTGAATGTCGCGTGGGTGGTAATAAAACTGAAGATCGGGTGGAAGGCCTCTGTTAGAATTGGAGAATCATGGAGAATACTGGTTCACGGGTCCCCCTCTCCGGGAGTGTCAATTTCCATCTACTATCAAGAATCGGAAACCAGCCCGAAAGTACTGTGGAATCGTCAACCCAGCATGTTAACTGGTCTATTTATTGGATCTGAAAAAGCGAGTTACAATCATTCCGGTATCTATTCCTGTGTAATGGAGGGCACTTGTGAGGACTGCACACTGAATCAGTGCTTTCTGCCCCGTCGATTGTATGTGTTGCCGGATACATCCATGCTAAAACTTTATCTGAATCATCGTCGATTTTCACCCAATGAGAAGCTTGAGGACGATATCAAAATTCAATTTCTAGATACTGGTGAAGAGGCCTTTGTCTACTGTGTATATATTCGACCTAAAGGTTTTGACACTAAAGAACGATTACGTTTTAAATACGAATTAACATCTACATCAGACTTTGCAAATAAAAGCTTATCGTATAAACCGTTGGATTCCAGATTTGAGAAAGTCACTTATGGCACAATTGTCATTGCCCCGTATCACATCATAGCACCCAAAACACCCACTGTTACGAGCACTTTGGTGATTGAATGCTCCTTAAAATTCGGTACGCACAATTACGATCCTAATGATCTCTCGTCGTCACATAAACAACAGGAACTGACAGCGACCAGGCAGGTGACAGTTCGGTTACGATTAGGTCCAAAAGTATACACGCAGTTTTTAGGGTCAAGTGATATGGCTTTCAGAGACTGGATTCGTAGCTCATTTGCGATGGCTACCAGTCCACTACTGTTCCATCAGAGATCATCATTATCAGATATTGTCATGTTGGAGAAGGTCACAGATTTTGGTATCTGTGCCTCGCACGGGTGGCCTAAAGGGTGGATCTATACGATGCTCTTTCTGATCTATGACACTACCATTTTGCGCGAGCCGTGTGTACTGGTACAGCAACAATCTTTATCAGAACACATGCTGCCTATTGAATTCCTGCGCGATCCAGAGTATGATCCGAGCCGGAGTGAATCCATAGTTTTGTCTTATTTTCAGTGTTTGTTCCGAAAAGAAAACATTGCTTTAGCAACCATAGTATATAATGTACCTTCAAGTATAAATCAGACCCTGGTATTGGATGAATCTATTGGAAGCCTAACTGACTGGTTGCATCATGCATTGGATAATCCTTCAGAAGGGAAAATCGAACCACCAAAAACTCCCGAAGGTGCCATGGTTACCTATATGATCGCAAAACTCAATGTCGTATGGACAGCTTCCATGCCAATTGGCTTTACTGTCGAAATGTATGGTTACAGACAGAACTACCAGGATTTTATCGACTGTTTGGTTGACCAACGAGGAGACGACAGTTATCAACCAGTAGATGAAACTTTTACAATAAATGGCACACTCCTTCCTCATTTGTTTCAATTAAGAAAAAGAGAGGTTGAATACTCCGACACTGGATTCTATTTATGTTCATATCATCCGGCTAACTGTACGGAATGTTACTTCATCCCGACCATTGTAAAGCGTCAGTTGATCGTTCTGCCGGATATGTCTGTGGTTCATATGTTTATCACACACGATAAACTCGGTTTAACTGATGAATGGACAGGTAATTTTACGCATTGCGATCGCGAAAATAGACCTGTGCTGTATACCAGTTTGTCTGCTTATGCACATTGTAGACACAAACTTCCTTTCACTGAGTGGCTCCAGCTGACTGTTACTTTCAAGCTTTACATCATTCGTAACTCGAATGCGAGAAAACTCATACCGGCGACCCGCACAGAACCACTGTCTAGGCCGGGTGAGTATGCATTGCATTCGTACATGATTAGTCTTCAACCGGACGATGAATACGGATCAGAGTTACAAGCTGTATGTGAATGGGAATATAAGTTTCCATCACGAGTGCCCAATGATGTGAGACAAGAAACCGATCCGATCATTCTGAACCGCAGTCGCATCATTCTGGTTCGGGTGCTCATTCCTCCGCAAATACACAACCAGTACACCGTTTCTAACAACCTTACTGTCCAAGGGGTTATTAAAAGAGCTTATGGCAATGAACAGAATGCTGTACTATTTCATTCTAGGTCGCGAACTATAGTGGTTGCAGAACAGCAGGTGCAGCTACATCTGTTGTTCACACTGGGTGTGCCCAGGGGACAAATGTTTGTTTGGACGGTCTACGAATATGCAAATAGGTTGTACAAAGAACCCTGTTGGCTCACGCAAATGGTCAACCTGACCCAACAGGTTATACCGGCAGAACTCCAGAGGCCTGGTTCACGGATATACAGAGAAATGAACGTAGTAAATGCTTCTTTTTCTTGTAGTTTTCGAGCGGAGCAACTGGCCCTTTTTATACATGTCTACACAGTTCAAGAAGAAAGTGATAAGCATTCGGAAGTGTCATCTATTTTGACTGGAGCATTATTGGCTACCCTCAAGCATTGGATAGACAATCCGAGAAGTACACAAATGATGAGGGTAACAGCACCGAAAGGTGTTTTGTTGAATTACCGCATAATAAAACTACTGATACGCTGGCCTAATTCAGTTAATGTTGGAGCTCGTATTAAAATATTGGGCCATATCCCGATGGATAATCCACAACCGAGAATTCAATGTTTCTATCTGCGCAACAATTCCTTCGAATTTATACCACAAGAACATCAATTCCATGTGATCAACACAAATGATAATCTGGGTTTTTATTTTATCAAGCCGAGTGCTGAGTTCTATGACACCGGTGTTTACTTGTGCAATGTTACAAATGCGCAGTGTGCGAACTGCACATCTGAATTCGGTTTCATACCCAGAAGTCTCACAGTCATACCGGATGCGTCTTTTCTGCAAATTTATTTAAATCATAAATTGACCGATTTGCTGGATCGGAATTTCACCCAATGCACCGAAGACCATAAGCCATATCTGTTGCTTGAGCAAAGCGCTTTTGTATTCTGCACCTATAAGAAACCGATTAGTTCGACGATTATCCCTTTGCACTCATTCAAAGTGTCGATCATGACTAGAAACCAGACCAACGTGAGTGAACAGCTAAAAGCCACGTTTGTCAGACAAGAATACGAAACCCGTGACACTCACGAAGTGATCACTCAAGCCTATCGCATTCAAGCCCCTGCAGGTCACAAGATAAATGGTCCACTGCGAATAAGCTGTACAATAAGTTATCCAAATTCAAGCATGGCATGGAGTCGCCGTCGTACTGTTGAGATTGTGACACAAATCAGACCTTTCATTTTCGAGGACTACATATCTACCAGTAGACAACTATTAACGGATGCTTTTAAACATTACTTGAAGTCTGTACCAACCTCAGCAGTAGCATTTTTCAACACCACTAAACCATTTAATATGCATTTAGAAGGTAAAGTACGTATAAACTTCACGGTTGGACTTGGGAAACCAAATGGCTGGGCTGGTGTTGACCTACTGTATATGGACAAAGGGTTAATAAGAAGAAAACGTTGTCCTCAGGTGTTGTTGGACTCATTTGCTGACGGTTCCGTTATTCCAAAACATATCAAGGATTCTACCTACTACAAAGATTCCGGAGGTTATGGATTAGTCAAATACACCGTCAACTGTACACTAACTCTCAATGTTGTAGCTATGCTGATTCTGGCTATGAATGGATTCAGTCCACGTTTGTCGTCAGTTGCCCAACAACATATCTTCTATAGTTCCGTATTTGATACACTTCAGTACTGGTTCGCACAGCCAAACCTGTCGATTTCGATTAAATCGATAATGATCCCATCGGGCTCATATGTTAGCTATGGTTTATTTGCACTTAATGTTGGTTGGCGAGCAAGTGTATTTGTTGGTGATCCGATCATCATGGTTGGTCTCATGTTACCTGGGTTGACTGGTCATTTGCATTGTTATTATTACGAACAGGCAGAAAAATCGACCAATAGGAGAGAGTTACACATTGACAAATATTCACTTTTCATTAACAGAGACCCCAAGAAGCAACTTTTCGAAGTTATTAAACCGGTGGCTTCGATGACCGATTCCGGAATGTATGACTGCGTTTTATCGAGTTGCCCAACCTGTATTGCCTTGAAACTGCTCGTACCTCATTACTTGACTGTTACACCAAGACACATAGATGGCTCGGTACACTACAGCCTAAAACCAGTAAGAAGTCATTCAGAGAATCACACAGTATGGAACTTTGATCAGACCATCAACGCGAACGGAACTAAGTTTATATATGCAACACAACTAGTGCGAGTCATTTGTGACTATCATCTACCCATAGGAACCACTACGCAATATAATATTCAGTTGTCGTATTCGAAACTGTCCAAAAGAAACCAATCCATTCAACATTTATTCTTTGAGGAAGAGTATGCAGACAGAGTGCGAACGACAAGCTATCTGGCCGTCTACAGTGTTTATCGAATAACTGGCCCAACTGACAGCTTCCTCACAGACATATTAGAAACCAAATGTCGTCTGCAACTCAGCCGAATTACTCATACACAATCAGATGTCAACAGAGTATCCGAGGAAGTTAGTTTGAATCGGGCACACACGTTACTCGTACGAACGTGGATCACTCCGTTTATATACAGTGACACTATCCAAACGGACAACAAAGTCATCACCCATGCTTTTCGGTCAGCTCCTAAGAGAGGTTTAAACGGCGCACAGTTTTTACGTGATTACGAGAGATACAAAGTAGTCGAAGGGCCGTTAAAAATCACCTACGTTCGATCGCCCAGTGTTCCGAATGGCTGGTCCGGAGTATTTTCCATTTATAATCGTTCACAAGGCTTCGTGGCTCATGCCTGCGTTTTGGACTATGAGCACTACATACGACGAAACACATTTGATTCATCCCAACATTTACGACCCGAGGTCTCGGAGGAAAATCAATACATTTGTTTACTGCTCCCGAAACAAATTGGCTTACTAATCTATACTGTGCACTATCCTCAAAATGGAAGAAACCGTTCACATTTTGAAAACTATTTTTTGCCTCATGTGGCCAACGTAATCGAAACATGGTTTCAAGAACGCGCTAGTACTCGGAAATCCATTAAATTCGAAATCAATGCCGGTGGAGATTATCGCCTTATTCCTGTTCATGTTCGATGGACCGGAACTATAAAGTTGGGTGATCCGTTGCAAATGTATGGACTGATTTCACATAACAACAGCCACACGGTAGATTGCTTTCATGGACTCAGAAGCGCAGTAGAACCACTCCAAGGGTTCACTCTTGAACGCAATCACACCATGGGTTACTTTTTATTACGAAAACTCCATGTCCAAATGGCAGATACTGGTGTGTATGTCTGTATGGCACCTCGTGGTGCTAAGTACACTCAACCGGTTGGTTTCGAGCAAAGGGAATTAACGGTATTGCCCGATTCCTCTATACTGGAGCTTCTGGTTGAACGTGTTCAATCGTCTCGTTCAAACAGGTTGCCGTGTCAGCTTGAAACATTGGGAATCCTAATGTCAGAAGATCGGCTTTTGATTACATGTTCCAATATCCTTTATCACAGTAGGTTTACTGCCTTCCAACACATTATCGTTCATGGGTTTATGACTGATGACAAAACGCACAACAGACTCAGTAGATTGACGACCAAGATTGTAAAGAACAGGGATGGAACGGAGATGTTCCAGTCTCGTGCGACACTTCAACTTCCTCGGATTTCTGACCAGTATAGCGAATGGTTTGTACGCTGCGAACTGTCTCACCAAGTGCCTCAAGATGCCCCTGAAGACCGTTCAGCAGACAAAGCGGTTGGAGGCGAGCTTTCCACTGAGAAGTTTTATTACGTCTTCAATTTGCGTGACCCGTCCATCAAGGACTACCGTATTCAATACTGGGTCTCTAATTCGGTAGACGATACTGACTCGAGGTTTGTTGATGTGGATAACTATGAACATATGAAGGAGGGAGAATACAAAATTACTTTTACTGCCCTTTTGGGCTTCCCACAAGGGTGGACATTTATTCGAACCTTTTATGTTCAAGACAATCAACAGATTCAGCCCGATCGTTGTGGAGATTTGCCGCAGATTTATCAGAACAGAGCTGATGATCTGCTGAAGCAACACCCCAGTTCCTGCATCTTACAGCCGGAACACATTGCTATTCTCATGGTTGTAGTCAGTTTGACTGATACCTCGTTAGAGGCGGAAACTGTGGAGTACCAGCTGGAAAACCTGTTTCTACAAAATCTCACAGCAGATTTGTATCCAAACAGTCCAAGTACCACAGACAAGCTGGATGATGCGGCCCATTGTTTTCGGTTTGATCACCGTCTTATCCGGCTACGGATTAGTTGGCGGGCAACCGTAAACACAGGTGAACCTATTCGAATGCAAGGGACATTAGCCTGGAGAGAAGTGGATTCACTCTTATGTTTGGTTAGAAACAGACGAACGGGTGCTGAAAAACCATTACCAGATTCTTTCACTTTCATCCGAAACCCAGATTCTGAACAGTTTTTTCTTATCAAACAACATGCGAGTCCACATGATACGGGAATCTATCTCTGTAGAGCCGAGAGTGAAACAGACAGTGAGATATATGTGGGTATGCAACCACGCACATTGATCGTTTTACCCACACAGGCGGTTGTCGGATGTGAGTTGACATTAGACCAAGCCGGACTAAACCACGTTAATTTGAAACAAAGATTACCTGACGGTACCATATACCTCCTATCCAGACAGGTAGGTTTTGTTCAGTGCCGGTTTGCAAGAGTGCTTGGGCAAATTTATACGGTCACATATCACCTGATCTATCAAATGCGAAATGATATGAATAGCACCAAAGAAATGATACGAATGTTTGGAAGTGAGACCCATCTAAGCGAGCAAGGGGATACTGAGACAATCCGACGCGTCTACCAAATCACAAGTCCCAGAGCTGAAGATTACACTGGTTTGTTGCAAGTAGGGTGCCTGAGCAGATTTGAAAATCTGACAACGGACCATGACATACTGGATTGGACTGGGTCCTTTGAAGTTAGCTGTAGTATCTGGTTCACAATACAAGAGGCGGCCAACGGCAACCTGAGTATTACTTCTCTGTCTAGAAACTTTGCAGAGCAACCGGTACCTCTGGGGTCAGAATTCTTATGTTCCGGTGGTCAAGGTATGCCTAGACTGACCTACAACTGGACACGAATCAAATCTGAATTATACGGTCCACAAACGAATGATCAAACTGACCTTGCCATGATTCTGCCGGCTGACGGCGGTGGGTGGGGTGGTCCGACACAACCCTTTGTGGATATGCCACTGAAAGACTTAGAGATAGTTGGTCCCTTGCTTCGAGTACCGGAAGATTTTAGTTACCGTGGTATGAGCTATATGTATATGTGTGTAGGCAAAAATAATATCTTAGGAGTGGAGCATAGTATAAAAAAGACTATACACTTATCCATACTCATTTGTCCCACAGATCGGGAATCCATGGACCTAACCATCTTTTTTAGTCCCAGACTAATGTCCGCCTGTAGATTTACACATAATCCTCATCCAGATATGCAGTATTTTGGCTATTATTATGTCACGCTGATTCGGCAACTCGTTCTCGCATTACCGTATGGAAGTAACCGGACCAGATTCACTTTCATTCATCGTGAAAAATCAAATCTCAGCACATTTTCCTGGACCCGATTCGATCCTCGCCTGGACAAAAAACTCATTTTAAAACGTCTTTACTCCAGGACAGCTAAACCCACTTCTGGTCAAGCCACATGCAGTTCGCGTCTGACCAGTCTCACAGAAACTCTGCGTTCTGTGAATCAAGTATACGCGGCCGGTTTCGTTAACAATCCTGTACTACTTCTTACTGTCGACAATTTTTTGCTTGTGGACTATGGACCAGAACTGGTGGGAGAAGTGAATAAATTGAAACAGATTGGAGTAAAAATTATCCTAGCTCTTACGCATCCTCAAGGGGGTACGTTTAGGGAGTTCAATGACAATCTTATTCGTATCTTGGATCCTTTCGCAACGTTGAACATTTTACCATATTTCGAAGGTACACACAAGTGTGACAGTTGCCAATTTGGTCTGGAAGAAAGAAGACCGAGAATTCGACGTGCAGAGTTGTTCGACCAGTTGTGTCAGGCATCGGGTAGCCAGTTACCGGCACCCATCGAATCCCCCAAGCTGACCTATTCACTACCTGACAGACATCGGTTCCCCGGACTTCATTTGCTAGTAACCTGCACAGAGGCTACGGTTGACTGGGCCAACCCACAAATGATCACTCAGTTGGATATATGCCTTTCAAATCAAACAGAAGCTAGCAAGTTAAATCGGAGTATGTCAACTGTCCAACAGCTCAGCAAAGCATGCCATCGACATTTATCAATCCAGCAATACCTGCCAAATTTAAAAACGTCGGTTAGAGAGCGGAAGGGTTTTACCAACATGATAATCATTCGTGAGATCGCTGAAGAACCATTGGTACTCTGCTTTCAGCGACTTGGTGAAAAAGACCCAAGTGTAAGTTTGTCTTTTATACTAACAACGATGACGTGTAAAATGAAGATGTTCGATAGTCGCTCTTCAGATTGACAGGAGAATTATTCAGATAGATTAACATCCCATTCAGACTAATCAGACAGTAGCTACGTCATTGGTTTTTCAGTGCGGTCATCGGTGTTCGACCTACTGAAAAGACACTGGAGAAATACCTTTCAAACACACTCTATGAATCAAGCATGTGACCACTCATTAGTTCCTGGAGAGTTCTCTAACATTAGGTCATAAGTGATCAAACTTTAATTTTCGAACGATCTGACGTTTTTGCAAACCTTTATGCCGTATTTTTCTCGAAGGTAGTTTAGTCCTTTAGTAGCAATCAAAACAGTTGATAAACTGATTGCGAAATGACTGCGACCACTCATGTGTTAACGCTTCACACGACCCCCAACTCTTGGAAATCATTATCATCATCATCATTATCATCATCATCATATCAACCAATCATATGAACATTTAATTTCACTCAAAAAGTATGTGACGCACTTTGGGTCTACCCTATGTTGTAAACCCTCGAAAGGATACGCTGGTTCGTCCTCGATATAGTAGTGCGCTTGACAAAAATCGGATTCTCCTCCTGGTAATAATTAACACGGAAAATCTCGGTCCCGAAAATACCGCGACTGTCCCCGTAATTTGCTCCCAAGACAAACCAAAAGACGCGTGCAAAAAACAGCTTTGTTCCGTCCCAAAAACGTGTGCGACAAGGCGAAAAATACAAGGTATTTATATGGTGCGTAGTGACCTAAAAACATTCTCGAATCAGAAAATAGACAGTTACCGAAAAAATAGTTAGGGTCACTAAGCCACCAATGAGCATAGCGGAATAAAGGTCGGACAGGTAAAAAATAACCAAGGTTACCTCTCGACCGTTCTGGACAGTTCCGCTCATTCTGATTGGATCAATCGCTTTGGATGGGAAAAAATGGCCTTCTTAACACTACTAAACTAGCAATTCAGGGTGGATCGTAGTTGCAAACAGACACAATCCATCACGCGAGAGTAACAATTTTATCGCATCCAAGATGATGTTTGGCACAGTGCAAATATAAAATGCCAAATTGAGGTGGACCTACGGGAGACCGCTAAAAGATTTCTCCATATTCTTCTGAAATGCCCATACTCAAAGGTCGGTGACATTAAAACAGGCGGCGACCAGCAACTTTGTTTGAAACAGACAGGAGCAAAGCCGATTGGCCAGCCTTTACTTCAATAATGGAGTTTATGACTTGCGCCGGGCGTTTTTAAGGGAACACTTCAAAGATTATTACAGGGAGACAAACTCAATTTTCTTCAGTCGTGAACAGACTTAATGCGGCCTCCAGTGCAAGCAATATCACCCCTGCAATCATCAACGCAAGGGTTTGTGATATTTTACAGAAAAAAGAGATTATTTGAACGTACAAGGTACGTGGGGTCACACGGACGTAACAGTAGAAAGGAAGCGATGCCATCCGGTAATAAAAAATAATGTCTGTCAGCTAGAGTTGGTTTGGGGTGCAAACTCGGCTACAGCCTCTCTGT
>LOND01001201.1:13856-44976 GCA_014220965.1 Paragonimus kellicotti | reverse complement strand
TTATGTGTGCGAAACAGTAATAATGATTTTAGTTCGGGCACTGGAATAGGAAAAGGAGTATTGCTACCTAAAATAAAACTGCAAATGTTAGCAACCACTTCATGCAGCAGACTATTAGTGGAAGTGGACGTCACATCGCGTGAACACGTCAGTTTGTTCCAAACATCCAAACCGTCTACACAACTCACGAGTTTAGGGCTATCTTTCAGATTGTATTTTCTAAAACGTTTTCTGACCGGTTCAAGTAGATCAGCTAGACAACGAGCTAACTTTTGCTGCGGTGCGTTGCACATTGACGTAAAAGAGCCGATGTCGGACATTGAGCATGTGGATTTTGTAAAATCCATATATATGCGACGTTCATATACCCATTGGCCTCAACAACTTGCAATGTCTGCAGAAATTACGCTACTTATCCTCAGTTTTATAAAAACTGTGGATGATTTTCTTCTCCAAATCTTGGGCGTCATCGAAAGTTTTGTTCGACAAATGCTTCTAAGTATCACTGAGAATTTCAAACATTTTCTTCATATATTCCGTTTTATTCATCGACACAGTTCCTGAACCTTTGCCCGAAGTTAACATCATTAAGTTCTCATTTTGTCTTATTTCCTTCAAGTTTTGGAAGTTTGCTAAAGTTGACCGTGAAGACTTTCGAACCAAGTTCTTCCATTTTACTGATGAGTAGGTGAGGGACTGTTTTACCCCAGTCTTCTTTGGTGGTACGGCAAACTTCAATTCTAATGAGAGAGCTTTTACTTGAGTCGGTGTTAGCGTTTCCGACGCCAGACTAGTAACACATCTGTCAAGTCTTCAGGAAGTTAAGTTGTACTTAAAACTGAACAAAATGAATCATCGAACGATTTTGCCAGGTTCGCTTGTTTGTCGAATCAAATGTACTGTTCTACAACGTACGAAAGCGCTGACACTTTCAACACTTGAAATAAAGTATCTGACACCATAAGTGGTGACAGTTATTTCGGTTGAATTTGATTATGCACATTTCTTCGAAGAGTTTGACGCAGAGAGGGGCTACTGGAGAACTGGGATAAGGAGAAGTGGAGAAGGTTTTACCGAACTCGCCAGATGGTGAACCTGAAGATGATGTTGCCCTGATGACGTACCTTGATGACGTAACTAGAGATCTTCGGACATTTTTATTTGAAAATATTTAAATGGTGCACTGCAGATCGAAAGATTGCCTGAAAACCATTGAGGTGGCCAAAACAGAATGGCTATTTATTTTCAAGCGTGCTAAGTTTTGTAAGACACATATTCAACCCTAAAAATGAGAGTTTAAGTTGGTGATGTTGATCAACTTTATTGTGTAAGAGGGCATACCGAATAAAACTTGCTAGTAGAACAATCACCGTCAGATTCAACAAAAAACCCAACTTAACCCTTGTATTGATAAGGCCGGATCGCATGAAAATGGAGTCCTTAGTTGGCAGAAAGTTGCTTGGTGCGGTTCACCACATCCAGTATCTCCCAAAATGAGGAACCTTGACGTGAATCTGAAGGTTCAACGAGCTTTTGTGCCACAATTTCCAAAAATCAGTTTAAGATTCAGCAGTTCATTGTGCATGACCACACTGGATCAATAGTATTCATTCGTGATGTATCAATATATTTTTTCTGAAATTTGAGGAACTGTGACACCTCAGTTCTCTGAGTCAATCAGCAGCAGTTAGAATTTTGTTGTTGAGTGCGTTTCCTTCAAGAGATTTTTAAAAATTCAGGAAAATAAGTCATTATATATTTTAGATGACGGAGGGTGATGGTCATTACTGCCACAAAAACTTGCTGTAAACTGGCGCTATTACAAATTCTGAGCCGGAAATAAAATTAATTACCTTATAGAACAATTACCAAGAAACATCCGGAGCTCCTTCTCAACGATATATGCCACGAAACAGCTGATAACCGGTTTTCGTATTCAGTAGTTGTAGAGGAACTGGTTGCTGACTATAGTATCTACGAAGAAAAATTTAAGAAGAAATATCATCAAACTGAGAGATAATATTATCTCGAATGGGATATTTTAAAAGTTGGGTGTGCCAACTCCCTTGAAATATTAGTTCCGTATCTAATTGACAAACATCTTGGAAGACTTACAGACATGATCAAGCAAGTATCGGGGAATGGCTATTAAAATGAAAATACAGATAGCTTTCCAACGAATCACCTGCTGTATTAATTTGTGTGACGGACGGGTAAGGGGGATGCATTCAGAGAAAACAAACACTCATAATACTGATCTTCACAAGTTACAGTGATATTTGGTGCGCTTCTCCAACGTTACTTCCAGCACTGTTACTATCAATTGAAAAGCACACAAAAAAGTAAATCTGTAATCTTTGCTCTCTATTTTGACCATACCCATGTATAACCTCCATCCTTAAATGGACCGATAAAAGGTCCACTGTTAAGCCACCAACCCGTATATATGTTTCCAATCGGAATAAAACTAACACCTGAGCACACCGAGAACACTAACAAATCTGGTGACAGCTGGAGAAAAACGTTATCTGATGAAACAAACTTATCATCAACCTCGACATCCTCGTATAACAATGTCTCATTATGGAGTGTCTGCTAGTTAAATAAACATGTGGTTATCAGCTAAATTATTAATTTCTAGATTAACAGTTAGTTGAAAGATAACCGATAAATTGTTTCGCACGGGGTTACCTCATTGGTTTGACATAATTGTCTAAACTATTCGAGAACTTGTCCGTTTGTTGCCTGGGGAAACTGTAGAATTTGTCTGACAAACCACAATCAAGCTGCCCAAGGCAGCTATAAATTAGGTGTGCAATCTCTAGGGTAAATGACCACGTTAATCTTGTCTGGTCTGAAGACGAGCACGATGTCTCTGATCGCCAAGTCCAATTTAGTGCAAGGATTTCATGCCGTCTGCAGCCTCAGGTTCGTCAGTAGAATCACAATGTGTCTGGCCACACGCTTCCGAGTACTCTGTCAAAATAACCTATCCTTCAGTTGGCTGTGCTTAGGGTGAGATTACGGAACACCTCCTAGCAACCTGAGATAGACCCAATTTGCGTCGTTTCGTCGCATTGATATTCACACCACAACCGAGAACGGTATATTCACATACGTATATATATATAATATATATATTATTATATATATAAAGTAGTAAAAGGCACACTCACGCTGAGTAGTGAACGTATTTTATTTGCTGACGTTTACAAATCCACACTAGGATTTCCGTTATCAAACAAATAGAATGTGTTGCGAATAAGGGTGGTGCCACTCACCGTGATTCGCCTGTCCGGTCTGCCTTCGCCTCGGCTTTTGGTTTCCAGTCATTCAACGATGCTGACCGTAGTGGCTTGTCTATATTACGTGTTCGATGAACGAATTCCGCGCGAATTAGAGAGCCTCCTAGTGCCCAGCCGTTAGTGATAAATGGATTGAGAATAACACAACGTTATGAGCAAGTTGTAATACTCTACGTTTCAACCACCTCGGGTGGCCTTCCTCAGGAGTGTTGTAATCGAAATCACATTAACAAAGGAATTAACAAAGGATTTTGTCTACTTATATATATATATATATAATATATATATATATATATTATTATACTATATATATATATATTATAGTATAATATATATATAATCCTCTTTTACTTGGATCCGAACTTTGTGTTAAAAGGACTACTTAGTTTACCATCATTATTGTCAACTCTTTTCTACAACCTCTCTATCTCTTAGATTACATTCGCAAAGCAATAAGTGAACAAATGAACGATTGTGTTTACAGACAACACCCCGCACCCCTGTTTGAACATACAAAAACCAAATCTCATCATATGAAACATGAAGAATGGTCGATGCCTTCTGTTTTAAATAGCCAATTCTAAATTTACAATGAAATGAATAAGTTTTTTTCACATCAAAAACAGCAAGCAAGTAGCGCACATGTGCACCAGAAAATACAAAATTGTACACGAAACCATCTTAAGGAACTACCAGATATGATCACATCCATCCAAAAAGTCTGTGGTTGTTCTTATGGGTTCACAGAAATGCATACTGGATCAAACTCTCACCCAAGGGGAGAGTCACTGTTTAAAAAAGTTCTACATGGCAATTACATTATGCACTCAACAACTCAAGAAATATATAAATTCGATTAAATGAATAGTTACTCCAACTGATCTCCACTTAACTGTTTGCACCCAAAAGATATTAATGCTCTTCAGTGCCACTTCACAGCATAAATGTGCAGGTTGTCTTTCCTTCGGAAGGGTGCATGCGTGCATTTGCGAGTCCGTGTATTTGCACTGCGGACTCAAACCAGCGAATCAGAGTCATGCTACATTTAGAAAGAGTTAGCGAATCGAGTGATCTTCAAGAAAAGTGATCACTTTTGATGAATGAGCTCAAAAGAAACAGTGTTCGCTATCTTGCACCTCAAACCAAAACAATCGTTTAATTCACTGGGGAGAACACGTGACATATGTCTTGAGTTTTGGTTTCCTCTAAGATTCGAAAATGGTTACGTATAAGACACCTTGTACGTCAACACCTTGATAGCCTATGAAATCGAAACTACGTTAATCTTGTCTAGTCTGAAGAGAAACACGATGTCTCTGATCGCCAAGTCCAATTTAGTGGAGGGATTTCATGCCTCAGGTTCGCGAGTAGAATCACAAGTGGTCTGGCCACACGCTTCCGAGTACTTTGTCAAAACAACCTATTCTTCAGTGGGCTGTGCTTAGGGTGAGATTACGAAACACCTCCTAGCAACCTGAGATAGACTCGTTGGTCGTCGTCCGATTGATATTCACACCACAACCGGAACGGATATTCCACATACTATATATATATATATATATATATATATATATATATATAAAGTATTTAAAAGGGCACACACTGAGTAGTGAACGATTTATTGTGACGTTTCAAATCCACACTAGGATCCGTTATCAAACAAATAATGTGTTGGAATGAGTGTTCTGCCACGCACACAACGTGTATCGCTCTGTAGGATCATCTATTCGTCCGTGTCTTCAATCTCAACGTGAATGTTGAGCGTAGTTGGCTGATCTATGGTTGAGACGGTTTGAACGATATTGACCGCGAATAAGAGCCTCCATACAACCGATCACCCTTATTCATCTGTAAGGCCCGTGCGACCACATTTCGCATGAATCCTATGTTGCTGCCTACGTGCCTGAGCCTTCATAACGTGGTGTCATCGTTGTGACTCATCGGAGTCGGCTTCAACCGCATCGCTTATTTAGTGTTCGTGCACGCGTGTGCGGCAAGCTGTTTGCATCCTGCCTGCTCCCACATAATTGTTTCGTCAAAACCCGAGACATGCAAATCGCGTATACCACGCCAGACTGTTCGTGTGGTTCTACACGATCTTTGGCGTTCACCAAAGCTGAACGGAGTGTTGAATTTGGCCTGTGTGATATTTGGATGCCCAGTGGTTGGAGCATCCTTTGTGCTGCTTCAGATGTGCCGTGAATATATGGCACTGTCATTCGCGTTTTGGGTTCTGTACGTTCAGTTCTTGTGAATCCTCTGATAGATGCCTTTATGAAGCTATTAGGGTACCCATTAGAAGTGAACAGTTTGAACAGGTGCTTTCGTTCTTGTCTTCTTAGTTCAGTTGAGCTACAGTGCGTGTCTGCACGTCGAAATAATGTTCGCACGCAGCTTTTAAGTTGACAGGCTGGATGATTGCTATCGAACCTGAGAATGACGTCAGTTGTTGTCGGTTTACGATAGACAGTAGTTTCAAGCTTGCCATCAGTCTTCTTATGACCGATACATCGAGAAACGCCAGGCGTGAATTTTCTTCCTCTTCGCGTGTAAAGGTTATTCCATCTATTATGTTATTCAAACAACTGTGGAACTGGTCAAGCTGAGTCCGAGGTAAAACAACAAATGTGTCATCCACATATCGAAGCCACACTTTAGGTTTGAATATATATATATATATATATATATAATCGTTTCAATTTGTCGAACTTTGTTAAAAGATACTACTTAGTTAACCACCATTATTGTCAACTTTTTTCTACAAGCCATCCATGATGAATTCAACTTCTCTATCTCTTAGATTACATTCGTAAAGCATTAAGTGAACAAATGAACGATTGTGTTTACAGACAAAAGTTGAAAATACAAAAACCATCATCATATGAAACATGAAGAATGGTCGATGCCTTCTGTTTTAAATAGCCAATTCTAAATTTACAATGAAATGAATAAGTTTTTTTCACATCGAACAGCAAGCAAGTGCGCTATGTGCACCAGAAAATACAAAATTGTACACGAAACCATCTTAAGGAACTACCAGATATGATCACATCCATCCAAAAAGTCTGTGGTTGTTCTTATGGGTTCACAGAAATGCATACTGGATCAAACTCTCACCCAAGGGGAGAGTCACTGTTTAAAAAAGTTCTACATGGCAATTACATTATGCACTCAACAACTCAAAAATATATAAATTCGATTAAATGAATAGTTACTCCAACTGATCTCCACTTAACTGTTTGCACCCAAAAGATATTAATGCTCTCAGTGCCACAGTGCCTCAGTGCCACTTCACAGCATAAATGTGCAGGTTGTCCTTCCTTAGGAAGGGTGCATGCGTGCATTTGCGAGTCCGTGTATTTGCACTGCGGACCCAAACCAGCGAATCACAGTTATGCTACATTTAGGAAAGATAGTAGTTTGTTGTTGATCGCCTTCATTTCGATTGTGAGCTCATCTTCATATTCCGTCCACTAATTCAAAGTGTACTGTTAGCAAGCACAGTGGCAGATTCAGCTCAAATGGCTCCGTTGTCGCTAATTTAGTTGATCGAATGAAATATGTCAATGATAACCGGAAGATATACAACGCAAGCACCTAAATTGATGACTGAAGAACCTCATTTAATATTACAAGCAGTCCCTGTTCGCATATAATGAAGGTCAATTATGATGAGCATATTCGATGGAAAATGTCAATCTGAACATGGATTGGCACGCAACTTATCAGTCAGTGTGATGAATGAATGTGTGAGTAGGTGCTGCTTGCTCCACATCGCGTGATTGTGGACAAGCCTGAATGGGATAAAATCTCATTGTCAAGAGTTTTATCGCTCCGTATAAATATTTTATGCGTAACGCTTGTGAGGTATGCTAGGAAGTGGTCCTTCAGCTATACACGGTTTTTATTGATTTCACTTGGTTTCAGTCCACGAGTCTCTTGTTTGATCATGAACGTGACAGCGATGGAAATAGCATTGAACCCATCCTCATATTCTGTCCGCCAATTCAAAGTGTACAATTAAATGTACAGAACAGTCAGGTTATTCGTTTTTGTCATGAAGATGTTGATGTCAAATAAAACGATTCAGAATTTATCGATGTGGCTTCGTAGTTTTTCATGTATGAGAGCTTCTTAACTGACTGTTAACACAAGTTTACCGGCTGAAAACTAATCATGTTCAGCGTTCGGACATACATTCAAATCATTCCATTTTACAAGAAAGTGTTAATGTTTTTCTAGTCGTAAGTCAGCCTGTTTTGACCACGCTTTAGTGCATACTCATCTAATTTGATTTGTGATGATCGTTTTGTAGCCCACAGACGTTTTTTTATCTTGTTATCTGTTATGGATCGTAATCAGTGAAGAGTCAGCATTAGGATTCTGTCTATGTGGCATTGTCTACTTGACAGTTTACGACGACATGTGGTCCACATTTCACGAGTAATCTTGCTGTAAACTAAAGGGGCATACTTTGCTAAACACAAGAACCGAGCATCCTAAGAGTGCACACTGAAAACCGGAAAATGTCAAAGGGCTGGTGACAAACGACATGTCTAACTTGGCCCTCAGTATTGTCGGAAAATTTACAATGTTATACCAATTAATTGTCGTTAAGACGTTAATATCGGAAAGACTGAGACCCCGGAAAGAATGCTCAACTTTGATCCAATATTCTGATGGTTACGAGGAAATCGACAGAGTTATTTGGCTCAGATATTACACAACTGAGCGTTATGTAGGTATCATCCAGTAGAATTGAGTGAGGTTCAGTAAAATAATTTTTTTGACAATGGACTGACACGGAATTCAATGACCGACGAGGTGAAGGTTGGCTATTTTGAGAAAGAAATCGGTATTCTTCGAAAGTTCGCCCATATTAATAATCTTTCGTATGTGAAAACAGTGTAACGACTTAGTTTAAAGTGCCAAAAAACTGTCTGCGGAATTCTGACGGATTTGACATTCAGAACATGCTGACCAACAGGGAGTGTCTGATATTTAACTCTACCTCAGCTGCACTGTTGTTTTAGTTCGCATGAAGTCTACACAAATTTAAAACAAGAAATGTGAAGGAACTACGCATCGGGGATCGTCAGGATATGAGGCTGGTCTAACAAATTGAATAATTTAACTGATTGTTGAATAGTTACTACCAGTTTAGCTCGAGAAATCTTTTCAAACAGCCCAGAATTCGCTTTACAGAATGACTCGAACTAAGCATACCACAACATCGAAGTTGGAGTGTCATCACTGACCGGTTTAGTTGATAGGTATTTTTGATGCCCATTTGCAAGTGCTCACCTGTTCATTTGCTCAAAACTGATGCAAGAAAACGGCCAAATTGTAATCGTTCTTTAGGAGTTGGTGTACATTGAATAAATCAGCTGTTGATTGTCACAAACCTGTGCATGAGAATGAGTGATGACAAACTATCACGTCTTTTTTGTTTTCTTAAGGTTCCTTAGAGTAGAAACATCGGTAGATATAAAGAAATGTGTGAGAGCTGAGAACGGAACTAAAATTGCTCAAAATATGTTAATATTTGGTATCCACAGGGTAATAATATCGTACTGATTCAACATTATGAAGAAGTCTGTAGATTTCAATATTGTTCCTATTAAATCACAGTTCTGGAGCCTATCACGGTCTTGCATGAAATTTAAGCTGAAATATTTTTGCTTGTTAAACGAATGTTCTAGGCACTACTTCGTTTATCCCGAACTGGAGTTTACCAAATCACTATGGCTAAGCTCTCAGTTAGAATAGTTAATTAATAACGTATAGGTTAGTCCAGCAGCTTATCAAACTAAAAACCAATTATTTCGTTGAGTTTACTAATTTTTCTGCGAGTTTTCCGTCCGGTTAATGATGTTAAATTTGTTGAATTGGCAATACAGTATTTGGATTACTGTACTAAGATTTTGATCTTTAACTATATGACCATTTTTTCTCACAGGAGTTCGACTCGGGATCATACTTCTGTTCAGGACGATCTGTAAACAATTTGCCACATCAGTCAGGCGCGCTACATATGGAAGTAATTCAAGGCATTCAGAAGCAGATTGCATTTGGCTATCGTCTTGTTAATGTTGGCAAAAGGTGGACCAAGTATAACCAAACTGCCAACCTACATGAGCCCATCCATCTACGTTGTGTTTTATGGACAACAAACCCAACTGACCGCAACGTAGATCAGGTTGGTTTATCGTTAAAACAAGTCACACCTAAAGTTAATCGTACGATATTCACTCCACCAGGGCAGACGACGATTGTTCTACGGATGATTGAGCACTACGAATCTGCCGAATTGGACACAGAAATGAATCTAGTTGAATGTTTCGCAAAAGTCAGGCAGTCCAAGGCCTACTACGCGACTATTGACGGACCTAAAGTGGTGTGCAGATCATCAGCTCACCTTAGCGCAAGACCATTTAAAAATGGGCCCTATGAGCGTTCCACGGTTATTGAATGTTTCACCAACAGCTCGTGCAGTTCAGTCAGCTTTCGATGGTTATGGTTGGCTGGACCGGTACCACCGGTGACCATTGAAACGTATGACTGGCACCACATGAACTATAGTCATGGACGCTTCCTTTATTTGGCTGCATTGCCACGTGGTGGAACCTATCTGTTTCGTTGTGTAGCTCAATGTCGATGTGGGATAAACATATTTTCGTTAACTTTCACTCATCAAATTACTGTGGATTACAACTTTGATGATATGGAACTTTTGGAATCCTCGGATCCAGGTGATGTGGAACTCAAGGAGATAGTGCAGGGTCAATCGGGAGAAAACAGGGATACTTTGGAAAGCTCAATAGAACGCTGGGAGCAGTCTGAATCAGAACCCTTCGTCAGCGTGGAAACGGAGCAACACACGTCTGTCATGCCACGTCCATCTCAACCAATTCCAACTGAGCATATTGCGATAAACGAAACACGAATAATGTATCAACCCGAATACCCGAAAAATATGTCAGAAGAGACTTTCAGGGACATAAGTAATGGAGAATTTCTTGAAAATTTGGATCATTATGCTCTCCGACGAATAAGTGACAATTACGTCAGAGTGGTCACTCCCGAAAAGCAGTTTGTTCGGATGGACCCAGATGGGAAGGGCTTATTCCCTGAACCTGAGAGCCGTCATGATGACAGCTATTTAGCTGATAAACTGGAAACGCTCAAAAGAATTGACCAGACGAAAAGGCAATTTCATCAGATGCGAACTCACGGCAGTGGTAAACGTGAAGGGGAAGCTACTTATCACAGAACATGGCCCTCGACGGTTGAACACATCAACGAGTTCTTAGATAAAGCTATTGATAAGAACGAAAAACAGAAAATTTTTCTCAGTTCAAGACGAACATCCGTTCTGGATTATGAGGGAAATCTGACTTTATCCCAGCTGGCAACAGACACAGCCACACGCTTTTTGAAAACAGATATAAAGAACTGGTCGTTATTAAAAAGGAAGCAATTAAGCAAGCGTCGTATTCTGCACCTTAACTCCGATAAGTTCGACTTCGAAAGAAATGGGAGTTCCAGATACGCTTTGACACTTGCACTGAATACTGGCATTATTCCGAATGATGAAATGTTGGACAAAGCTCCCGGATATTCCCAACGTGACCATGAAGACGTGTCAGTTGAATTTGTGGAAAAAACGGGGAATAACATAGTGTTGAGTGAAAAACCTCCATTTGAAGAACGTGTAATGGGCGGAGATAGACTAGGTTCAAGAAAGCCTTACATTTCCAGATCACTGATAAATGATAAACAGAGAACATACTCTGATCAAGTGCGGATGCCGATGCACATTAGGTGGCCAAAACGCGAAACATTTGACCCTATAATATTTGTAGATTACGGGTCGAACAGTTATTTAGACTCGCGAGACCGCACAGGAAATTTAGGCTCTCAGGAACTATTCAATCTCACTCGGAATGCAAACGCTCGTGAATCATCATTTCGAAAACAACGTCGAGACCGTCATTTTGAAATACTACCCCGGTTGTTTTATCCCAGCGCAAAGGTACACGATATAGAGCCCGAATCATTGCGTTCAGCTTACCAGAGGAGAACTAGATTCCGTGATTACGATCCAACAGAAAGGCTTGATGTTAACGTTTACGAAAAGGACAGGCTTGAACGAAAGACCCCTTGGTGGACACGATTACCACATGGGCAGACATTAAAGTTCATCCGCCAAGGCGTCACATCGGTCCACCATGTGCATTCACCCGGTCCACGGACATTCCAACCGAATGAATCCAGGGATAGCGATGACCCAGTAGGATGGACTCGTTATTTAAACCATCTGCGCGATCATATATCCACTCAATTTATATCACCTTCTGAGAGTGATACGCGCGAGAAACTTAAAGAAAATGCTTTTTCTAACGAGGTCCGAATCAAACCGGGTTTTGTCATCTTGCCAGGAAGCACAACGGTCATGTGTCCAAGCCTGCTTCCTAACAAGAATAGTAGTTATTATCTGAGCACTTTGGAATGGTATCGATGTGCAAATCTGAATGAACAGAAGCAAAAAATTTTGGGTATCTCTTTGGATCAACGTCGACTGTATCTCGGATCAAACAGGTATCAAAATTCTACACGTGTTTATGCCTATCCGCCATTAAGATGGACCCATACACATACGCTGGATATTGATAGATTACATATTTCAGATTACGGATTCTATGGTTGTGTTAACTGGTACTTATCCGACTCACTGGAAAAGATTGCAATTAAGTCACAGAAAATCTCCTCCCATCCATTATGTCTTATGTCGAAACAGACGAAGCCAAAACTGAAGATCTGGCGATCAGAAGAACTGACTTTACAGCAAATGTATAAATGGCTGACCCCAAAAAATGGAACAGATTCTTTAAAAGTTGAACAAACAGAGAGGACAGGTAACCGCACCGGGGAACGTGGCTGTCTAAAGCCTGGAGAAAAGCTTATTGTAGTTTGCATGGTCAATTCCTACAGATTGTTCTGTGATCGAACGGATGAAATTGCAGGTGGTCTTGCGACTTGTTAATACAAAAATTCAGGCATATGTACACTCTAAGCACAGCAAAAAAGTGCAGTACTTTACGAAGGCACCACTGCTTGAATCGGTACATCGACTAGCTCTGTTAATTGGAAATCATTCACCAACTTGGAATGTACGAGCCATGGCGTGGTATTTGACCGTTCGACCGGAACACGTGGGTTCTTATGTGACTTGTGAAGCACATGCTGAGTTAGGACCTCCCTTCGTTCGTACAAATAAATTATTGGAATTGGCTAAGTGCTCAATTCAGACGACTGGGAAGTCAGCACCTAACCTCCCGTTCCAGTCGGGTCAACCTATGTGTGACCGTTGGTTTCGAAATGGTTCACATTGACCCGGAGCCAACTCGACGTCACGGTACGCAGTTGGATGTATTGTATTTGCAACCACAACAACATGTAACCTGCTCGGGGATGAGCGACAAACTTTGGTCGATAAACTTCACACTCTATCCCATATCTGATCAAAAACTGACAGAAGCCGAAACAGGCGGCCTGTCGCGGATATCCAGTTGGATTGATCGAGCTCGCTTTCCGCTAAGATGGACCCAAGTTTACGGTCCAAATTATGTAAGCATTCTTGTTCCACCAAATCCTGATGTGTGCGGCAACTACTTTGCAAGCTGTTTCCTCAATGGGACAGAGGCATCCGCCGTGAGTTTCTCTTATTTAAAACTTAACGCTGGGTCTACTACCATTATTTTTTACCATCTGCTGCTGAGATCACAGAACTCATTAGTAAGGGATTTTCAATGTCCACAGTTGAGGACATGTACACTGATTTGCTGGATCACTATAGGAATACAGGTAGAACAGAGCTGTAACCCAGTTTCCAAATTAGACATTATGCTGTGACTCAAACATCCCGCAGCAAAGGACCCAAATATGAAACGTCCAGAAATTCTGATCCGGCACCAAAATCCGGAATCCCGACCAAAGGGCATGCCGAACGGCCACGCCCCCCAACCGAGTCGGCTGAAGAACGATCGGGCACAACACACCACCGAAATTACAGCCAGATTAGCTGGCTGGTGACGCGCATTTCACGTGGAGTCGCTCTGTTCCCTCGGCCCAACGGTTTGATCACCAAGGTCGACGATCGATAGCACCTGGTCGTTCACACACGTTTCTGTGACAGTTTCACCGCTGGGAGGACAACATTGGACTGGGACCCAGCATGCGCCGGTGAGTACAAACGGACAAAGTAAAAATACGATATTTCCCTAACGGGTTGTGCCGTCACAACAGGTTTTCACCGAACGAATAGATTATAGAAAGTTGCATTCATGAACGAAACAGATTTACAATTCACCAAAAGACTGATCAAAACCTAATAACTTTTACATAAAATCTGAGACACGTCATGGTGTGTTTTTAGGTTTGTCGCGCCATTTTTGGACTCTGACACGACGTATTGTAGCCATGGTGTGAAAACAATAAGTGTCGATTGGCACCTCTCAGTTTTGTGGCCTCGTTACTGAGCCGTGTCGTTCCACTTCCTGTCAACATATCTTGATCTACCATTTTATCTGTGATATTGGCAACTTGTTGTGCTAGTGAGATCGATGTGGACAGGTCGTTCAAAAATGTTGTCCAGGTTGAGGTGCTTTGTTCTCTGGAAACCTGCTTGATCCTGAAAAACGATATATGCAGGATGCGAAGGTCGTTTGGTTTGGGTAGACACAAACATTCGCATCATACGAGCGAACTAAATGCCGTTAATCGAACAACGGAACAGCGTATTTGGCTGGCTTCTATTTATGCCGCCTGTGATGAAATGTGTAGGAGACCACTAGGGATTTTAGTACAAAGCATATGGCACGCGATCGGTTATTCGTAAATCAATTCGAAGTCCGATGAAAAAGTTTGTTACAACGGGCATTGTTCATGGTCTGCAAAGAAGTCGTCAATCGCGCATATCAACATATAATAGCCCGTAAATGAATAGTTGCATGCTTTTATGGTTTCTTGAAGTGGGTGTTCAATTGAACGTTAACCTCCTCGAAGACTATTGTTAGGGTGTACCGAATACATGTGGGAGTCCAAGTGCAAGTCTGCAACGGAACAAAAATGGTTACGTACAGAATGGTCAACTGGATTTAACATTACAAAATAACATTAAAAATAAATTTAACCTTTCGTACAACGTCAACTTGGCACATGCTACTATAAAACGTTGACGTAGAAAAGAGGGACCGAAAACAATTAAACCAAGGTGTTGTGATCGTCCCAAGATAGCACCCAACCGTGTTAATGTGCACGCATCATCAGCACTTACAGCAGTACATCAGTGATTCTCACCGATGCAAAACTGCCATATAAATGAAAAAGCAATCCCTAATGAAGAAGAAAATTATAAAGAAAGAGAACCTAACTAATCACATCATTGGTTTTGGTTAGTTTATTACGAACCATGTTGATACACGAATGTACTGGTCGAATTGGAGTGGGTTGCGCGGTATAAGTGGCATAACGCATTCCTTACAATTCTCGTGCTTGTTCTCAAACTGATTTCTCTAGGACTGTACAGTAGAATGTGAGTGTAGATGCTTTTGGTGGCGATTTAGAATCGATACCTCCATTTCACCGAATGCATGTCGGACTTGTGAGCCCTGGGTTGACCAATTCGAACTGCGTGTGTCTGTCTGTCTCTCTGACTCTGGTCATGTTCGGTTTTGTTGGATCATATTCTTGTCAGTTCAGTTTGTCGGACAGCAGCCGCGCACAACTTGGTCTGGACGAATTTATCATGCTGGAACCAGATCGCACTCCTGGAACGCACTGATGTACGCTTACGATGCCGTTTACAGCTTTTTAGAGGCCATTTGTACATTCCGTGCAATAAATATTTGGTCTTCATCCTAGATATCGTGTCCGTTTAACCCGTATCTGTGAATGACTAAATGTGTCGTACACCAAAAAACCCACTGAAGCGTGTTGCACTACACACAAACCAAAACCTAACCTTAATGAGACAGTAATCCGCAGTATGTTTTATCAGATCCCGTACTTCACGCAGAGCTGGTAAAATTCTTTAAGTGTACGGATCTGCCAATTATCACTGGAGGTTTGCCGTTCTACTAATGAGTGAGAATTCTCAACACGCAACGGTTAAATGCAAAAAGAGCACTAGTACGTAAAAGATGTCAGAAATGTTCTCCGCTGTTTTGCTTGCACATAAACATGAGGACATGAGGACAGCACACGTTGCATAGTATTCTCTGCGATTGTATTACGTTCCAAGATTATGGCAAATTTGAGTTCCTCCAGTATTTGTGTACGTTCCGTATAGATCCTGTGTTTGAGTCGGCCTCACGTAACCGAACATAACTGGCAGAACAATCATCTGTTGGTTTGCACGATGACACTTCTTTGCAGGTCATAAACAATGCCCGTTGCAACAAACTTTTTCATCAGACTTCGAATTGATTTACGAATAACCGATCGCGTGCCATATGCTTTGTACTAAAATCCCTAGTGGTCTCCTACACATTTCATCACAGGCGGCATAAATAGAAGCCAGCCAAATACGCTGTTCCGTTGTTCGATTAACGGCATTTAGTTCGCTCGTATGATGCGAATGTTTTGTGTCTACCCAAACCAAACGACCTTCGCATCCTGGCATATATCGTTTTTCAGGATCAAGCAGGTTTCCAGAGAACAAAACACCTCAACCTGGACAACATTTTTGAACGACCTGTCCACATCGATCTCACTAGCACAACAAGTTGCCAACATCACAGATAAAATGGTAGATCAAGATATGTTGACAGGAAGTGGAACGACACGGCTCAGTAACGAGGCCACAAAACTGAGAGGTGCCAATCGACACTTATTGTTTTCACACCATGGCTACAATACGTCGTGTCAGAGTCCAAAAATGGCGCGACAAACCTAAAAACACACCATGACGTGTCTCAGATTTTATGTAAAAGTTATTAGGTTTTGATCAGTCTTTTGGTGAATTGTAAATCTGTTTCGTATTTTTACTTTGTCCGTTTGCACTCACCGGCGCATGCTGGGTCCCAGTCCAAGTGTTGTCCTCCCAGCGGTGAAACGGTTCACAGAAACGTGTGTGAACGACCAGGTGCTATCGATCGTCGACCTTGGTGATCAAACCGTTGGGCCGAGGGAACAGAGCGACTCCACGTGAAATGCGCGTCACCAGCCAGCTAATCTGGCTGTAATTTCGGTGGTGTGTTGTGTCCGATCGCTCAGCCGACTCGGTTGGGGGGCGTGGCCGTTCGGCATGCCCTTTGGTCGGGATTCCGCGTTTTGGCGCCCGAGCCGAGTTCAGGCCAGTCAGCACAGCAACTAATCCAGTTACAATGGCTATTAAAGTATCACCTGCAAAACCGACTCCTTGAGGTCTTTACTGAACCATCCGACTGACTTCACCTGTTTAAAGATTGGCCCTTCCAACCAGCTGCAACGCACATCAGTGATCCAGGCTAGCAGCCAACACTTTTAACACATCCGTGACCATGCGTGTGTTTTAGTCCGGAAAACCAGGGTTTAGCCTACTAGTAGATGGCTTCATATTTCTTTACCAAGATAACATTTGTCCGTCTTCTCAAACCAGGCTGTAGCATCAGCTTAGTGTTTTAATTGGTCCGCCCCTTAGTTGGCATCCTCAGTACATGCCAAAACCCTCTAACTATGTGGATTTTTAATGTCTTCCCAAAACCTCAGACAACATATGAAAAGTATCCACTTATTGTTGACGCCGTCGTTTGTACTTGGTACTATTCCCGCATACAAGGTTATGAAGCCACAACCTGTCAAAGAAAGATGTAAACCGGCTCTACAAAATTGGAAATTACTGATCGTGCTTCTCCCCAGGGATAAGGACCCCGTTTAGTAATAATATTTATTCCTGATGACCAATCCTGCTCACCTATCCGTGACGCACCCAACATTCGAAAGTGTGTTTCCAGAGGTGGTGACTTGTCACACCCTATGTCACTAACTGACTGGTTTCATCTGCAATTAGTCCTTTATTATGGAAATTTCTATAGGAAAGACATCGCAGTCCCATTTGCAACGCAGCCCTTTGTCCCCAAAATGTAGGCAGCTCGATGCTGAGTGTTCAGGCTTGGATATGCAGTTTTTAATCATTAAGATATTTCCTTCCCTCTCATCTGAGGTTATTTTCATATCTATTTAGTAGTTATGCCCAAATATACACCATTGAATTAATGGCATCGATGGCTAATTTGATCAGCTGAACATTTAGCAAACAGTATGGCTTCGATAAAAAACTTGTCTCACAATAACGAAGGCCCCTTGTTGTAATCTATGCCTGATGGATAATATTTGGCACTGATAATGATTTCCTGAAACAAAGCTTGAACTTTGGTCCTTTTAATGTAATGGATAAGCTGTTAATCGGTGGAGGCCGCAACTATCCGATAGTTATATAATAGTGTCAAAAATTCCCTGTCGATACGTCTACATTGTCAGACTGCCGACAAGCGTAAATGGCTTTGCTTGACAATTTGAACGACACTCACACTTGACCTCAGCCTCCGCAGTTGGACAGACTTCCCAGCTAACCTCTTCCGAAAAGTAGTTCCCTTCTGTGACTGCTCATCGGAAGTGCATATCCACATCGTGACCGGGATTTGGATTCCGGCCTACGTTTTCACGAAGCAACCGCGCCGACCGTTGTACCATTGATCTCAGTCCTGCGTAATATGGGGTCAGTGGATATTCTAGAAAACGGCTGCTTCATGAGAACGTTAAATCCCTGTAGCAGTAAAGAGATGAGCTATGAATGAGTTCAAACAAGGATGCGGCTCAAGTCTACATCAGTTATACATATCCGGCTCCTTTCAAAACACAAGATTTTCCGTTCCATATTAGATCTTTTCATGTTGATATTTCGTTTACTCTCGTCAGTCGCAAACATAAAATTACGGGTCGTATACGACAGACAACTAGAGATATACAACCATGGTTTGAGGGTGTTGTGTCATCAGATGTTTTAATCATTTCGGAACATATTCTCCTACTCTCTGGGATCGTTGTCGATCTGTTCTGCTTAGGTAAACGTCAGTGCAACTACAAGTGAACTGATAGACAACGTAAGGGACAAATTTGGACAAACTGCGTCCGCGATTTTGTAAAACTGATCCTTTGGTGGCTTGAACCAAGTGTAATTAGGCAGCCGCACTGTTATGCAAACACAAACCGGATTTACTGACCCTTAGCAAAGCTGTGTTGATAAGAACTTACCATCCGCCGGTTTGTACACAAAAATGGTTGAACCAATCCATCGGGTTGCCACGGTGTTGATGACAATGCTTGGTGTGAATGTACGAGTTATACTCATCCTGTCTATCTCGATATGTCTGTCGTATATAACCTGCATGTTTTAAGTTTGTGTGTTGAGTAAACGAACTGTTTATATATCCCAACAAGTCTTTTTTCTGCACTGATGACGTTTTTAAGGAAAATCCAGCTTTTCAGTTTAGTACATTAAAAGCAGCACGTTGGAAAATATAATGTGGCCTTAATAATGCGATTGGCCAAACTAACAGTTGGTCTAAACTAGCGCACTCCGTACTGGTTACTCATTAATGAAGGTTATGCGGGATGACACTAACCTTCCCCAGTCAGTACAGCGTTAGCGACCAAAATTGAACGAATATTATCAGACCCGGTTTCCCACAATATATCCAACAATGATTCATTTGACCGATAACGAGGTGATTTTTTAGGGTTGTCTATTGACCTTGCATACAATGTGAGTGAATGTGGAATCCTAGAGTAAATTTTGAGCTGCGACGTGAAGGCGAACTACTTCCTAAAAAAATTTCTTTACCTCACCAGCATACAGGGCTGGCGGGGGCACACACGGTCGCATTAGTCCCACAATACAGATCTATTACGGAAGCATTCAAAAGAAGTGATGACTGGGGCATGGTCGCTCTTCCGAACAGATTGATCAGCAATATTTCTTATAATGAGTCTCGACAACGCACAAGGAAGTCGCCTAATATTAACTTCATTCATTAAGATTTCCCCCCAATCTCCGTTGAGCCGAGTGATAAACTCCGAGCGTGACAATTATGGCTCTCATTTGGGGATATTGTTTTGGTGCATTGTTGTGGGTGGAGAGAGTGGACCCCATCGTTGTCTTCTGTTTAGTCTTAATGTGGATGTTCTACGGCATGGAAGTGTTATATTTCGCTCGAATTACTGCGTCCTTATGGTCCACTTCATCAAGAGAGATAGAAGACGTATTGTTAGATTTATACATTGTATCCCCCTTCCAGCACATGTGCATAACCAGGAAAAGTGCTGGATGGTGCCTGATAATATCGGTTTGCTTGTCCAAACCTGGCAGGGTTATTGGTAGAATGAGTAGAAATATTCATCTGGGAGATTGAAGATGAAGAGGATACGTGCTCACGTATAAGCAAAGTGAACGGAAAGCGAGTCCAGTACGCTTTTTCACATCACACCTGGGCCGGCTAACTGACACTGACGGACTGTGAATAGTCGTTTCGTTTGCGTGTGGCACGCACATAGGATCCGTACAACTTGAGAGCTGGATAGCTTTGTTTCAGAACTTTTATCAAGTTCAATACTAGTTGTATTCCGTAGCTTTTCTCAAATACATTGCAGGTTGCCCTCTTAGTATAAACACTCACCTTCCAAGAATAACTTTTCAATAACTAGTTTGGCAGATTTATGATTTTAGATGAGACCCAATTGTGAAAAGTCAGGGCTTCGGCTGGATTCGAACCAGCGACAGAAACACCATGCCTGAACGCGGCAAGCGCTCTACCAGCTGAGCTACGAAGCCACGCCAGAAGCTCGGAAATTTCACATTTGGACTCGGTTACCCACCCGCCCCACTGTCTCATATGGAATCCACCAAATGATCCAGGAAATCGAGCTCTGGCGTGGCTTCGTAGCTCAGCTGGTAGAGCGCTTGCCGCGTTGAGGCATGGTGTTTCTGTCGCTGGTTCGAATCCAGCCGAAGCCCTGACTTTTCACAATTGGGTCTCATCTAAAATGCTTTTTATTAAATTGCATGCTATTCACAGTTTGGTTTCATGCCTACCGGTCTTGCTAGGCAATTATGGTCGAGGTAGAATTCAACAACTTCTGAAGGCTTTCATCGGCAATTACCCCAGGATCAGAATTGTAAAGCAGTGATCAGCGCTGTACCCGCTGGTTCCACACATGTCGAACGGTAGCGAAATGATAACTGATCCGACGTGCCAGTCGTTAGTGTAAGTGGGCTATTCAATAAGATCGGTTAGTTGTTCGAGCATGACTTGGTGGCATAAAGTATAGCTGGTCACGTGTTTGCGTCTTATCAACTTGCACATAACAAAAATTAGGGCAGCGTATGTTGAACCGTGGTGAGGTCAATTATGACTCATACTTGTTGAACACTGTAGCTATCACAAGGTTTCATGAGTAACGGACGACCACAGATCGCATTAGCTTAAAACTAAACTACAGAACTATTCCAAAACATCTGGAACACTTTTTCTTGCATTTCATTTCATGTTCCTGCACGTCCTACATATGACCCTGTAACTGTGGTGAGTGGAAAGACAAATAGATCTGGTTGATTGGGTTCATGCAGACAAAAAAGGATTTTAGCAAGTCAGACGGCAGTCAGCCTAACTCCCGGACAAAGACAGAGCCCACATAACACTTTTTGAAGCAACATTAGGCTGGTAGCGACAGACGTCACAAATGAGCTTCGTTACTTGACGTGAGAGGGGCTCGAGCAGTATGGCCTCTTCAAGCGCAAGCCCATCAAAGTAATATCTCTCGAATGTCACACTCGAATGATCACTGTGAACTAAAAGTTTCGATCCACGGACTGCCTCACCGCAGCTAGTTCCGTGTAATTAATTTTATGCGACAGTTTTTGCTTCTTGTTACCGAGTTATGTACAACACGAACTTCGAGCTTACCTACTGGTGAGATGATTGTTGCTCGACTGGTTTGTCACACTGTTAAAGACATTTTATTGGATCTGATTGGTAAGAGTTGATAACATAATAGAACCCCGTTAAATAACACCCACAACACGTGGGCGACATGTGAGGTTGTGAAAGCCGTCTGTGTCATGATCTTGCATGGGTGTACAGATCAGTTCCTAATGACTGGATCCAAAGCTCGTTTGAATTCATTCGTTGACAGTAAGTGAATCTCAAAACAGTGTTGACCACTGCGCCATTGACCTCACATTAGGCACGACCGAATTATCATATGTGAACGCTCAACCACTTTCGCTTGTGAGTAATGATCAGGTTTCACGGCAGCCTGTAGGAAGGCCGTATTCACAGGGTGGGGAGGGTGCGAGTGACAGATAACAATGGGTGTGCGGGCAGGTGAGTGAGATTCAATGACTGAGGGAGGCGGGCTGGAGAAATTAGTACTTTTAGACGCGGGTTGTGAGAATAACAATAACAGGCGTCTAGTTAGATGGGGTCACGGGGAAGAGTGCGACAGGGTCAATCGAGGGGAATTTTGACCTCCAAAAATGTCCTACACCGGCCGCCAAAATTCCACTCAGGTGCCAATCGACGAAAGATGTCACAATTCAAATTCTGGTTCTCGTCTTACCCTACCTAAACGCACATCTCAAAGGCACACTTTGGTGAGACCGTCGTCCCCGGCTTTCACTGAGTGCACCCCTCAGGCGTCCCATTTGTCGAAGAGTGTAATTGGATGAAAGCCGTCTCCTATGACTACCACCCTACACTCCCGACGGGACTAAAGCTCTTCCACTCGAACACCCTCCCCCCCACAAAAAAAAACGGCAAATTCGCCTTATGTCTCTTCGAAATATTTCCTTTGCGGTCTTTACGGACACCGTGGTGTTCTAACAACCAACTCTCAGAGCGCGAGAGCCACGTGGTCGATTTCAACTGTTTAAACCAGTTCGAGAAGTGAATGAGCAGTGGGCAGACTGCGGAAACTTTCTGAGGCTTAAGTTTGATTTCCGCTTGCACATTCAATTTAGGGCTGTATCCGAACCGAGATCTATCACACGTATGTGGGAATTCAGGACCTTTCAACCAAGTTCTCCATTCCTCGGATCCCGAATTCCTCGAAAAGTCAAGTCTGCTAGGTTATTCGCTGACCGAGCATGTTTCCATTGTCCAGAGAGACTTCCTTTATGCATTGTAACAATTCGGTTAGTAACGAAGGCATTGAATCTAGTGCATGCGTCTGTTATGTAATGCGACACAACCGCTGAGTCGGTCCTGTAGGTTACGCTTTCGAAAGACACTTGAAATTCTTGTGGAATCATCGTCTCGATTCTCACCACTAGAACTACCGCATTTAATTCGAGACGTGGTAGGGTAACTGCATCAGCTAACATGAATGCACAATACAGCTGACCCAAATTTGGGAAAAGTCGTGCATGAGCCACTTGCCCCATACCCTGTTTCTGAGGCATTGCTAAACACGTACAGTTGAGCACCGTTCGCATAATCTGCCACGTTTCGTGTAGTATAGCGTGAAACCTCTTCCGGGTTCGTATTTGTTACATAGACAACCCATTTGTTACACGCCTTGGCTTCCCTTCGATGAATAAAGGCGTCCCGTCATGTGCCTTTCTTCCGCAGCTTCCTTAAAAGTAATCGTGATCACGAATAAACCGCCTTTTTAGATACTCTAATCGTTTTTCGGCAACTATCCTATTATTCGGTATCTTCATTTCAGGATGTCGCCAAGGCAGCGGAATAACATAGTGTCCATTTGTCAACTGCGTCGTGTTTTTAACTACGCTTCACTGCACTATCATCTTCCACCGATTGAGAACACGTGAACTTCTCCTGTATCGGCAAACTCTGTATTATAATGTCATTGAATCTGTTCGGCAGTGGATGCTTCCACCCTTTGGAGGCAGTTAACAGCAGTCAGTTTACGTTCGTAAGGACCCAGCGGCCCCAATAGCATCCAGCCTAAGAGTGTCTTGACTGCATAAGGCTGCTTTCTGCCCCTAGTCTTTGATCTAGCACCCAATGTGCCTCGGGTACGTCGTTGCCGATGAGAATACTAACCCTTTTATCCGGAATTTCGTCGAAAGGGACCCCTTTAAAGTGTGGTCATTTGCAGATTTCGTTCGAATTGCATCCGCTTGTGACTTCATCCGCAAACTGGGATACAGAATGCGCACGCTCTACTCCTACTACGTCCTCACCGTCAAGCGGACGAACCACTTGGGTGACCGTCTTTCCCGGAATCACTTGTGGGCCGGATGATTGTAATGACTCTTAGCTCGGCGACGGGTTTCCGGTGAGAGTGGGCCGATCAATTAGCCCCTGACTCACCAAAGTTGTGTCCGAATCATTGTCTAAGAATGCATAAGTCGCACTACTCTCTGTCGTGCCGACAACCCTTACGGAAATCATCCCCAAGATCACTCCGCACTGTACGGCATTAATGGACCCATAGCTAGCACGCGCCGTACCTTCTGCCGACTCGGAAGGTGTCTGAGGCTGTGGAATAGTCTATGGTCTCCGGCCCTTCAGTTTTCTACACTGCACTTCTTTTTCGTACGGCAATCGTAGACGCGGTGATGCGGTTCAAGACACGTGAAACAGACTCTGCCAGCTTTTACGATGACCCACTTTTCTGGTAGACTGAGAGCAATGAATTTGTTATTCAAACCATGATTACCTTTACAAGAGCTGACAAGTAATCGTCTCCAGACTGGCATCATTAGATTAACTGGTGTATATGGAACCACTTGGTGTAATTTCATTGCAGTGTAATTGCGGTGGGAGGCCGTTCTTTACCATGGGAACTTCTCTCATTTCGGCTAGCCAGTTGGCCGAAACGGCTACGAGCTACTCTGGCTCGAGATGATACGAATTCTAGCAGGTTGAGAAAATCTGGTTCCCTACCGCCAAGTGTTATTTTATCCACAAACTCAGCCCACTGAAACTGCAGAGGTCTGGGTAAATTGCGCGATATTTTTTCCAGAGTGCCTAACGAGTTCAACTTGACGACGTAGTTTAGCGTTGCTAACAACAGTCACTATCATGTCTGGCGGAGTATGTATAACCAGCCCGGTTGTCGAGCACTGTATGCCATGTGCATGAAAATGATCAATCGACACGTCACTATCTTCCTCGAACTCGCTGTCTTCCTCCTCTGTCCTGGCTACTTCGGCTTCCTTTCTAATCTCCAATAACTCCCATTTGTTTCTTAGTTTAAATTCTAATATCTGTAACTGTAGATCTTCATTAAGGTACTACTAATTCAACTCAATTATTCGCCTTTGTAAGTGTGCCTTAGTGATAATAAACTTATTACTAGTATGAGAACCATAATAAAAATAAACAACAGCGGTTGTTCGCCTAACCTCACCTTCAGTTGTAGCTGTTGGACCACAATTGATTTTCTTGTGGTTGACAATGTCGAATTGCGATCCTTGGACCTTCGAAATGCCACAACCTGTGACATAGCAGATTCAAACAGATTGATCGATCAACTGAACACCGGTTTTGATCCACTTCGGTACTGAACGACTTCAGTAAACGAACAAAATCGACGTCACGATATCTTCTCGACGACTGAGGAAACGCGCAATTGAGTACTGTACGTTCCTTCGACAAACGTTGAAAGAAAATCGTTCCGTTGACTTTGTTCGTGTAATAAATTCGTTCAGTACCGAAATTGATTAAGACGGTGTTCAGTTGGTCGATCAGTCCTATATCAATGCCTAACCCACATTAGTGAATAGCCAGTACGAAATGCGCTATTTAAAAGTGGTCGTTCTTTTACGTCAGTTTGGCCGATCCCTTTTTCCAAGAGGCTTGCCGAAAATTCTGTGGATATGTGAGCGCCCGCATTGATATCGGAGATGGAAAGTTTTTGTTAACCGTAATTCTGCTTAATCAGGTCGAAAATGGTCAGGTGAATACACATGACATGATTTTGGTCTCTTCGGCATGTACATTTCGGACTATGCTGCTTTTTACTGATGTGGTGAACAGCCGTTCAAACCAATGTCTTGTCCAGTCATATTTATAAGACCCTCAGTAGATAAGCGCGTTTTTAACAACTGACCGATGGTACTTGCATGTACCACAATTCAATCGCTTTCTATTCTGCTCCTCAATTCCGCAGAATCTACTGCTTATGATACAATCAACACCGGTAACATTCGTCCCAGAGCGCGGAGATTTGAGAATCCAGTACACTTGGCTGGTGTTTACATTACCATTTTTGGGCTTGCTCTACTTTTATCTACGAAAATGTATGGAAGAACGACACAAACGAAACGAAGCACGTCTGGCCTTATTATTTCGAGATATGGGCACGGACATTTCCTCCGACGTTGACGATTACCAATAGCTGTCGTTTCTGACTTCACGTTATATTTGGTTTCTCGCTTCTCTTGTGCTTTTAATACTTGTCTGATCATCGAGTAAACAGAGAGTATCAATCGGTGTCAAATAGTAATTTTGTGAATAAAATAACCTATTTGTTACGGAGCACATTTTCCCACCAACCTCACATGCAATTGAGTGTTGTTTGAGTACTTTCGAAAACCTCTTGCTGACAGTACATAAGATATAACTGATTTAATTATTTCGACTAGTGACAACGTTTCGCAGAGGTATACTTGAGATCAGTGGAACGTCCCATCCCCAAGTTGTCTCTAGTTGGCTCTCACACCTGAACTGTTCTCTTATAAGTCACTCCGCCTAGCTCCTACGTATTGATAACAGCCTGTTAGTTCGGTTTGTCACCATTGTAACTAAATCGGGCGCTGTTCCAAACCGAGAGTGCGCACAGGTTGTCCACACTGACGCGTGTCGGTTTTGGTTGTTCAACCTGAGAAACCAATAAAATTAAAAGGCCCCGTAAAAATCATGAAAACATGCATCTACCAAGTAGGTCTGTTTCGATATACTCTCTTATTAAACTGGCACAGTCACATGAAATAATGCGATGATTAAAACATAACTGATGACAGGCAAGCAAGGGGACAAGAAGTGTAGATTAATGGCAACACCTATTTGTTTCGGGTTGAAACAAAAGCAAGAAAGGCTCTGGCCAGGCAGAGTTTATCTCTTTGGGTAACCGCTCTCGATCGTGGCGGCCCGCGCGATCTTCCGAATCGTTTTTGAACTCAACTTCGACATTTAAGTGTTTCGGTAGACGTCTGAATGCGACGTCTTTCTCTAGACAACAAGGTGGCAAGGACTCGGTGGACAACGTGAAACTCTTGCTGAGCGTCTGTATGTCAAGCATAATTGACGAAGTGGGCCAAGGTTGAAAAGTGCAACGATTAGAAGGTCAACGAAGTCGACGGTCCGAAATGTAATTGATAATAATCAACCTGCACCTGATTCAAATGCTACCCGACGGTGGAACAGCTGTAAGTCATGTGGTAGCAAACATTCTCGATTGACTTGTTCGATTTCGTAACGCTAAAGTGTCACAGTGTGGTAAAATTCGGCCACATTCAATCCGTTTGCCACAGTTCAAAGTCTTCTTTTACACATTCCAATTGTGACGATGACAACTTGAGTTCTGACTTTCATTCTATTGCTCTTACTGTTATTTCTGATGATTCCACACAAGTCACCCTAAATGAACCTATCTAGTTAATAATTGTATTGAACACCCACTCATTGTGCACACTGGTAGCGTTGAATCTTTCATCCCTGTTGATTTTGTAAAGTGCCTGAAGACGGTAATTATAAAACCTTCTGAAGTTTCTGTGAAAGATATCACTGGACACGCTTTAACAATTCTTGGTTCTTGTCAAATCACACTTTCTGATGTTCAGTCCAGTGTTAACAATTGCCACTTTTTGGTTATTGATCGTGGGCCATCGATCGTTGGTTTGAAAAATATGAAACTTTTGAACATTCTGTTTCATTGTTCTCGGATGCACGTAATCACAAATGCGCAATTTACTCCTTCAGTGTTCGAAAGCTTCTGGTGGTATGCGTATTAAACCAGTTTCGCTCGAACTCGAAGGCAATCCGATCTTTATGAAGCGACGAATCATCCCTTTTGGGTTACGTGAACCTGTCGAAAAAGCGATCGACCAACTTGTGGAGAAAAGATATTAACGCCCCTGCAATCTTCGACTTGGGCTTCACCCACTGACTCCGCTTAAACGTGACGGTAAAACGCCTCGAATTTGCGGTGATTACCGACTCACGCTCAACAGATTCCTTTTGCAGAGGAGTTGTGCCACTGTTGAACCAGAGGACATTCTGCATCAATTTCATGACTCAAAATATTTTTCAAAACTCCATTTAAAGGACGCTTGTTTACAGATTCCACTGCACACTGCGATCCGTGGTACTAGATGACTTACACTCCGGTCATTTGGGATTCGAAAAGATGAAATCATTGGCTCGTCTGACTTGGTGGCCAGAATTGAATGCTGATTTATGTAACATTTCTAAAGGTTGTGCTCAGTGTGTACACAAAGCGCAATCGCGACCAGCAAAATGGACACTTTGGCCAATGACTGACTATTGTGGTCCATTCTTGGATAAACGCTATGCCTTGATTATCCTTGATTCATATTCACGTTGGCCGGAAGTTTATTTTCACGTCGTCAGCAACTGCGGACTTCACTCTGATTGCATTGCGAAAAACGTTCAGTCGGGAAGGAGTACCATGTGCGTTGGTCACTGACAATGGCACTCATTTCATTGCGCAGAAGTTTGAAGACTGGCTGAAGAAAGTAGGATGTCGACATCTGCTCACTGCACCGAGACATCCTCAATCCAACGGTGCCGCTGAGAATTTTGTGCGTATTCTGAAAAGTGCGATCAAGTCTATCAACCCGTCTAATTTTGAAGAACTGGAGAATGGTGTGGATAACTTCTTGATGCAGTATCGAAATTCTGACCACTCAACAACTGGGAGCAGTCCAGCTAAGCTGTTTGAAAACCGTGTTCTCCGAACCAACATGCTTAGTTTGGAATCAGCTGAAGTTGTGTATCATCGTGGCAATGACCTCCGATCATCTCGAGGAATTGTGCTCAATAACCTGGGTACTCGAATGTGTCGCATACTCGATTTAGATGATGGATCTGTCCATCGTAGACACATCGATCAACTTGTCTATAATTTACCTGTTTCTACCGTATACACAGTAGGATAGTGAAGGCGTCTAACTAGACGGGGTCACGGGGAATAGTGCGACGGGGTCAATCGAAGGGAATTGTCACCTCCAGAATTGTCCTACACCGGCCGCTAAAATTCCACTCAGGTGCCAATCGACGAAAGATGTCAACATTCAAATTCTGTTTCTCGTCTTACCCTACCTAAACGCACATCTCAAAGGCACACTTTGGTGAGACCGTCGTCCCCGGCTTTCACTGAGTGCACCCCTCAGGCGTCCCATTTGTCGAAGAGTGTAATTGGATGAAAGCCGTCTCCTATGACTACCACCCTACACTCCCGACGGGACTAAAGCTCTTCCACTCGAACACCCTCCCCCCCACAAAAAAAAACGGCAAATTCGCCTTATGTCTCTTCGAAATATTTCCTTTGCGGTCATTACGGATACCGTGGTGTTCTAACAACCAGCTCTTAGAGCGCGAGAGCCACGTGGTCGATTTCAACTGTTTAAACCAGTTCGAGAAGTGAATGAGCAGTGGGTAGACTCTGGAAACTTTCTGAGGCTTAAGTTTGATTTCCGCTTGCTCATTCAGTTTAGGGCTGTATCCGAACCGAGATCTATCACACTTATGTGGGAATTCGGGAACATTCAACCAAGTTCTCCATTCCTTCAGATCCCGAATTCCTCGGGAAGTCAAGTCTGCTAGGTTATTCGCTGACCGAGCATGTTTCCACCGTCCAGAGAGACGTCCTTTATGCATTGTAACAATTCGGTTAGTAACGAAGGCATTGAATCTAGTGCATGCGTCTGTTATGTAATGCGACACAACCGCTGAGTCGGTCCTGTAGGTTACGCTTTCGAAAGGCACTTGAAATTCTTGTGGAATCATCGTCTCGATTCTCACCACTAGAACTACCGCATTTAATTCGAGACGTGGTAGGGTAACTGTATCAGCAAGCATGAATGCACAATACATCTGACCGAAATTTGGGAAAAGTCGCTGTACCTGTTTCTGAGCGTTACTAAAACACGTACAGTTGAGCACCGTTCGCGTAATCTGCCACGTCTCGTGGGGTATGGCTTGGAACCTCCTCCGGGTTCACATTTGTTACACAGACTACCCAATGTTACATGCCTTGGCTTCCCTTCGATGAATAAAGGCGTCCCGTCATGTGCCTTTCTTCCGCAGCTTTCCTTAAAAGTAATCGCGACCCCGAATAAACCGCCTTTTTAGTACTCTAATCGTTTTTCGGCAACTATCCTATTATTCGGTATCTTCATTTCAGGATGTCGCCAAGGCAGCGGAATAACATAGTGTCCATTTGTCAACTGCGTCGTGTTTTCAACTACGCTCACTGCACTATCAGCTTCCACCGATTGAGAATATGTGAACTTCCCTGTATCGGCAAACTCTGCATTATAATGTCATTGAATCTGTTCGGCAGTGGATGCTTCCACTCTTTGGAGGCAGTTAACTGCAGTCAGTTTACGTTTGTAAGACCCGAACAGCCCCAGTAGCATCCAACCTAAAAATGTCTTGACTGCATAAGGCTGCTTTCTACCTCCCAGCCTTTAATCTAACACCCAATGTGCTTCGGATACGTCGTTGCTGATGAGAATACTAATCCTTTTATCCGGAATTTCGCGGAACAGGACCCCTTTAAAGTGTGGTCATTTGCAGATTTCGTTCCGAATTGCATCCGCTTGTGACTTCATCCGCAAACTGGATACAGAATGCGCGCGCTCTACTCCTACTACGTCCTCACCGTCAAGCGGACGAACCACTTGGGTGACCGTCTTTCCCGGAATCACTTGTGGGCCGGTGATTGTAATGACTCTTAGCTCGGACGGGTTTCCGGTGAGAGTGGGCCGATCAATTAGCCCCTGACTCACCAAAGTTGTGTCCGAATCATTGTCTAAGAATGCATAAGTCGCACTACTCTCTGTCGTGCCGACAACCCTTACGGAAATCATCCCCAAGATCACTCCGCACTGTACGGCATTAATGGACCCATAGCTAGCACGCGCCGTACCTTCTGCCGACTCGGAAGGTGTCTGAGGCTGTGGAATAGTCTATGGTCTCCGGCCCTTCAGTTTTCTACACTGCACTTCTTTTTCGTACGGCAATCGTAGACGCGGTGATGCGGTTCAAGACACGTGAAACAGACTCTGCCAGCTTTTACGATGACCCACTTTTCTGGTAGACTGAGAGCAATGAATTTGTTATTCAAACCATGATTACCTTTACAAGAGCTGACAAGTAATCGTCTCCAGACTGGCATCATTAGATTAACTGGTGTATATGGAACCACTTGGTGTAATTTCATTGCAGTGTAATTGCGGTGGGAGGCCGTTCTTTACCATGGGAACTTCTCTCATTTCGGCTAGCCAGTTGGCCGAAACGGCTACGAGCTACTCTGGCTCGAGATGATACGAATTCTAGCAGGTTGAGAAAATCTGGTTCCCTACCGCCAAGTGTTATTTTATCCAACAAACTCAGCCCACTGAACTGCAGAGGCCTTGGAAAATTGCGCGATATTTTTTCCAGAGTGCCTAACGAGTTCAACTTGACGACGTAGTTTAGCGTTGCTAACAACAGTCACTATCATGTCTGGCGGAGTATGTATAACCAGCCCGGTTGTCGAGCACTGTATGCCATGTG
>LOND01001201.1:0-13756 GCA_014220965.1 Paragonimus kellicotti | reverse complement strand
CATGAAAATGATCAATCGACACGTCACTATCTTCCTCGAACTCGCTGTCTTCCTCCTCTGTCCTGGCTACTTCGGCTTCCTTTCTAATCTCCAATAACTCCCATTTGTTTCTTAGTTTAAATTCTAATATCTGTAACTGTAGATCTTCATTAAGGTACTACTATTTCAACTCAATTATTCGCCTTTGTAAGTGTGCCTTAGTGATAATAAACTTATTACTAGTATGAGAACCATAATAAAAATAAACAACAGCGGTTGTTCGCCTAACCTCACCTTCAGTTGTAGCTGTTGGCACCACAATTGATTTTCTTGTGGTTGACATTGTCGAATTGCGATTCCTTGGACCTCCGAAATGCCGGAGACTGTGACATAGCAGATTCAAACAGATTGATCGGCCAACTGAACACCGTTTTGATCCACTTCGGTACTGAACGACTTCAGTAAACGAACAAAATCGACGTCACGATATCTTCTCGACGACTGAGGAAACGCGCAATTGAGTACTGTACGTTCCTTCGACAAACGTTGAAAGAAAATCGTTCCGTTGACTTTGTTCGTGTAATAAATTCGTTCAGTACCGAAATTGATTAAGACGGTGTTCAGTTGGTCGATCAGTCCTATATCAATGCCTAACCCACATTAGTGAATAGCCAGTACGAAATGCGCTATTTAAAAGTGGTCGTTCTTTTACGTCAGTTTGGCCGATCCCTTTTTCCAAGAGGCTTGCCGAAAATTCTGTGGATATGTGAGCGCCCGCATTGATATCGGAGATGGAAAGTTTTTGTTAACCGTAATTCTGCTTAATCAGGTCGAAAATGGTCAGGTGAATACACATGACATGATTTTGGTCTCTTCGGCATGTACATTTCGGACTATGCTGCTTTTTACTGATGTGGTGAACAGCCGTTCAAACCAATGTCTTGTCCAGTCATATTTATAAGACCCTCAGTAGATAAGCGCGTTTTTAACAACTGACCGATGGTACTTGCATGTACCACAATTCAATCGCTTTCTATTCTGCTCCTCAATTCCGCAGAATCTACTGCTTATGATACAATCAACACCGGTAACATTCGTCCCAGAGCGCGGAGATTTGAGAATCCAGTACACTTGGCTGGTGTTTACATTACCATTTTTGGGCTTGCTCTACTTTTATCTACGAAAATGTATGGAAGAACGACACAAACGAAACGAAGCACGTCTGGCCTTATTATTTCGAGATATGGGCACGGACATTTCCTCCGACGTTGACGATTACCAATAGCTGTCGTTTCTGACTTCACGTTATATTTGGTTTCTCGCTTCTCTTGTGCTTTTAATACTTGTCTGATCATCGAGTAAACAGAGAGTATCAATCGGTGTCAAATAGTAATTTTGTGAATAAAATAACCTATTTGTTACGGAGCACATTTTCCCACCAACCTCACATGCAATTGAGTGTTGTTTGAGTACTTTCGAAAACCTCTTGCTGACAGTACATAAGATATAACTGATTTAATTATTTCGACTAGTGACAACGTTTCGCAGAGGTATACTTGAGATCAGTGGAACGTCCCATCCCCAAGTTGTCTCTAGTTGGCTCTCACACCTGAACTGTTCTCTTATAAGTCACTCCGCCTAGCTCCTACGTATTGATAACAGCCTGTTAGTTCGGTTTGTCACCATTGTAACTAAATCGGGCGCTGTTCCAAACCGAGAGTGCGCACAGGTTGTCCACACTGACGCGTGTCGGTTTTGGTTGTTCAACCTGAGAAACCAATAAAATTAAAAGGCCCCGTAAAAATCATGAAAACATGCATCTACCAAGTAGGTCTGTTTCGATATACTCTCTTATTAAACTGGCACAGTCACATGAAATAATGCGATGATTAAAACATAACTGATGACAGGCAAGCAAGGGGACAAGAAGTGTAGATTAATGGCAACACCTATTTGTTTCGGGTTGAAACAAAAGCAAGAAAGGCTCTGGCCAGGCAGAGTTTATCTCTTTGGGTAACCGCTCTCGATCGTGGCGGCCCGCGCGATCTTCCGAATCGTTTTTGAACTCAACTTCGACATTTAAGTGTTTCGGTAGACGTCTGAATGCGACGTCTTTCTCTAGACAACAAGGTGGCAAGGACTCGGTGGACAACGTGAAACTCTTGCTGAGCGTCTGTATGTCAAGCATAATTGACGAAGTGGGCCAAGGTTGAAAAGTGCAGACGATTAGAAGGTCAACGAAGTCGACGGTCCGAAATGTAATTGATAATAATCACCCTGCACCTGATTCAAATGCTACCCGACGGTGGAACAGCTGTAAGTCATGTGGTAGCAAACATTCTCGATTGACTTGTCGATTTCGTAACGCTAAGTGTCACAAGTGTGGTAAAATGGCCACATTCAATCCGTTTGCCACAGTTCAAAGTCTTCTTTTACACATTCCAATTGTGACGATGACAACTTGAGTTCTGACTTTCATTCTATTGCTCTTGCTGTTAATTCTGTTGATTCTACCAGTCACATTAAACGAACCTATCTAGTTAATAATTGTATTGAACATTCATTCATTGTGGACACTGGTAGCGTTGAATCATTCATCCCTGTTGATTTCGTAAAGTGCCTGAAGACGGTGATTATAAAACCTTCTGAAGTTTCTGTGAAAGATATCACTGGACACGCTTTAACAATTCTTGGTTCCTGTCAAATCACACTTTCTGATTATCAGTCCAGTGTTAACAACTGTCACTTTTTGGTTATTGGTCGTAGGCCATCGATCGTTGTTTTGCAAAATATGAAAATTTTGAACATTCCTGTTTCATTGTTATCGGATGCACGTAAGTCACAAATGCGCAATTTGCTCCTTCATTGTTCAAAAGCTTCTGGTGTTATGTGTATTAAACCAGTTTCGCTCAAACTTGAAGGCAATATGATCTTTATGGAGCGACGAATCATCCCTTTTGGGTTACGTGAACCTATCGAAAAAGTGACAGACCAACTCGTGGAGAAAACGATATTAACGCCCCTGCAATTTTCGACTTGGGCTTCACCCACTATGTAACTCGCGAAACAGTGATGGTAAAACGCCTCGAATTTGCGGTGATTACCGGCTCACGCCCAACAGATTCTTTTTGCAGAGGAGTTGTGTCACTGTTTAACCAGAGGATACTTTGCATCAATTTCATGACTCAAAATGTTTTTCAAAACTCCATTTAAAGGACGCTTGTTTACAGATTCCACTGCACACTGCGATCCGTGGTACTAGATGACTTACACTCCGGTCATTTGGGATTCGAAAAGATGAAATCATTGGCTTACCTGACTTGGTTGCCAGAATTGAGTGCTGGTTTATGTAACATTTCTAAAGGTTGTGCTCAATGTGTACACAAAGCACAATCGCGACCAGCAAAATGGACACTTTGGCCAATGACTGACTATTGTGGTCCATTCTTGGATAAACGCTATGCCTTGATTATCCTTGATTCATATCCACGTTGGCCGGAAGTTTATTTCACGTCGTCAGCAACTGCGGACTTCACTCTGATTGTATTGCGAAAAACGTTCAGTCGGGAAGGAGTACCATGTGCGTTGGTCACTGACAATGGCACTCATTTCATTGCGCAAAAGGCTGAAGACTGGTTGAACGAAGTAGGATGTCGACATCTGCTCACTGCATCCAGACATCCTCAATCCAACGGTGCCGCTGAGAATTTTATGCATATTCTGAAAAGTGCAATCAAGTCTATCAACCCGTTTAATTTTGAAGAACTGGAGAATGGTGTGGATAACTTCTTGATGCAGTATCGAAATTCTGACCACTCAACAACTGGGAGCAATCCAGCTAAGCCATTTGAAAATCTTGTTCTCCGAACCAACTTGCTTAGTTTCGATTCAGCTGAAGTTGTTTATAATCGTGGCAATGACCGCCGATGATCTCGAAGAATTGTGCTCAATAACCTGAGTACTCGAATGTGTCGCATACTCGATTTAGATGATGGATCTGTCCATCGTAGACACATCGATCAACTTGTCTATAATTTACCTGTTTCTACCCCTGCAGTGCCTATTACTAATACCGATGTTTCTGAGTCTATTCCAGGTTCAAGTCCTTCGGTTGAAGATGCTGTTGAGAACGAACCACCACAGTTGCGACTGTCTGAACGCCTCAGAAATAAACAACGCAGAAACTATAACAATCCTGACTCTCATTTAAACTGTGGCGGATGTGGTGATTGTCACTAAACCTATTTCTCATTACTGTTGTTTTATTACATTGTTGACAATAAGCTGTACAATTGCGCTCGAGAGATAAATACCTGATTTGCTTAGTTCAAGTGTTATTACTACTGCGTCGAAACTAGCTCTGGTGTTGACCTAAGTTGATTACTTTATTCCTGTATTTCTATATCCATCACAAGTAGGCAGAGGTTGCATTCAACGGTGTAGTACGTAAAACATGGTGATACTCAATCAAGAAAAATATACGGGAATATATGTAAGTTACGTTGAAATGCAACTGTTCCTATCTCCATTCTACTGACTGTCCCAATATCCGGAGTTTCCATGCAGAACGATGACATACAACTTGAAAGGTGAGCAGAACAACCGTGTACGAACTAACAATTCAAATTCGATCCGTGCGCTTTTACCAGCTTCGACCGCGCGTTACACAACTCCCTGTTAGCTAAGTACCGTTCCTGGTGCAAGACATGGGCGCTTTGATGTTGGTATGTTTGAACATAGACGTAGCTATTTTTAGTAGTTAGGTCCACTTCCCTTCCCCTCCTCTTTTTCTTCTTTCTTCTTTCCGTTAATGTTGATGGCTGTTATTACTTTCACTGATGATTGGATGATGGCGATGATGATGATAATGATGATGATGATGATGATGATGATGATGATGATGATGATGATGATGATGATGATGATGATGATGATGATGATGATGATGATGATGATGATGATGATGATGATGATGATGATGATGATGATGATGATGATGATGATGATGATGAAAATCTATATTTAGCTGGTCGGAATCCTCAGCCTTCGGTCCGACTTCGGGAACGTCTAATGGTGGTTCACCAAACTTAGCCTGTGTGTGGCGTTAATCGGATGAAGCGAATCACTATTGGCCGTCTATTGTGGACGACCCTATTTGTTCATCACTAACTATGTGAGAGCTACGATTGCCATTTGTACTCTTTTGGTGTCCAACTTTTGTATGTGCTTAAACATTTGTTCGAACGTTCGCTCTCACGTTGACCTCGCGGGTCGACAGTATACTCCTTGTTTACTCGTTGCGTTATTCATAACCGGCCGGCTTTGATTCGCTCAATTCTACATTATCAATCCCATTTAAGTTCACTAGTTTGATGGGTTGTCTCCGAGAGTATTCGTCCGACCAAATATGGTCATTTTCATTTCTCGCGTATCTACGCAGGAACTCGCGGACTCGGAACTATGTTATATTGCCATACTATGTAGCGACTATAATAAGTGATATTTTTGATAGTCGCATTCACTTGTACACTTTTGATGATTTTGGTTTTTACCTACTTTTGTTTTAGTCAAGCCATCCTTTTGTAATATCCGTCCCGGGGCTAAAACACAACTCGCTCCGTGCCTCGCTAGCTTGACGTGCTTTCTCTGTACACTCTATTTTCCAGGGTCGATACTAATACACGAGGGTCAACGCGCTGAGTCCTTGTTTTCATTGTCGATTGGTTTTTCGATAGTGAGTACAGACTGGGTATTATTCTGTTGGACTAGTTCCAACAATTCCTTAACTTTCAAATAGGCCCCAACCATTTTTTTCCAATTGTCTTTTTGGTATCTGTGGGATGTTTTCAATTGTGTTCATGTTGCGATATCGATTAGTGGTCATTTGTACGTGGAATAGCGATCACGGGCAGCTTCCACAGAGTTAAAAATCAGAGGGAGGGTGCAAACGAACAGAAACTGTGAGTGTATCAGTAGACACAGAGACAAAGCGGTGACCCGCACAATGTAGAATCACATTAACGTGAATGCCACGCCGCCACAGAGTTTAGGAACAGTCAAACAAGTCAGCTGGAAAGGTAACTTTCATTGATGAGGTCCAACAAACTAATACTCAGTGTTGATACTGCTAAGATGTATTCAATCGTTTTGAGATTGCTGCGCTTTGTTTCATCATTGTTGAAAGGTGGCCCTACGCCTCGTTATATTCCTCATGTAAACTGCATTAAGCACCTTCATTCTTACTTCAGATATTGCTACCACTTCTTAAGAAGTAGTAAAATTTTACTGTTATTTAGTCTCAGCCCTGTAAAATTCTAAATGCAAAAAATCAGACATTTCCCTCCGAAACTTTCACTGAGTAACCTATACTTTTAGCAATTCGTCAATTCACGAACATTTGTTTTGCTCCGAACTGACCAATGACCATTTGTTTGAGTGAGCCCAATTCTGTTTTATCGTCCCCCATTACTGAAGGCTGCCTAGTTGGTCGACTTTGATGTACGGATACATTCTTTATTCGGTTTTTTAGGATTTCTCACATTCGAGGTGAAAAACCTAAATTTCCCTGTATATTGTAGTCTGTTACTGTTTGCTGTGCTGTTACACACTATTCTTCATACCTGTTACGTTCATTGTACATATAAACTACTTGTCTATTGTTTGAATCAATACACACTTGTCCTCGCGCGCCTTGCTTCTGCCGCATGAGGTCGTTGTTACCGAAGAGTAACCTTGTCCACAGCTCACTATTTTAGACGCTGGAAGACCTAAGTCACTGAAAATAATATACTCTATCATTAAGGGAAATTACCTCCAACATATAGTAGACTTAGTGTGACGGAACTTGACGTATACCGTAATTCTAGATTGCTTTGGCCGGATCTTATCCGTAGGGAGAGGAATCTGCCGTCAGTGAGTGATAAAATGAGAGATCCGTGAAGATCTGGCAATATTTCGTTAATATCGCTCAATAATTCAAAGATCGATGGTTTTGGTAACAGGAATCATCACGCGCCTCGGAATGTTTGTTTAAACCGACCATTCATTGGTTTATCCCTCACTTGGCGCCAAGATTAAAAATGTTAATGGTGGGTGTTGCGACCGGGTACGTGCGCTTTCCTTTGAAGCAGCTTTTTACGTAAGATTAACAGCGAACCGTCTTATGTTGGTAAATGATGTGGTATACATAAATTTAGCGAGGCATGCGTTGATACACATTCTGCCGTTCTATCTTGGAGAAAGTCGTTTTCATACCACATTCCATTTTAGGTAATTTGATTATCTACGGAGCTTCAAATATATATTCAAGGATCAGAAGTTTTCGAGCTTCAAGGAGCTAAGGGGTTGTTTAGATAAAAACATGAAGGATCACAATGTTTTGTACGTGCTTGGTTCTAGCAAAAAATCAAGCAGTGGACGCTTGAAGTATGATAATGTGAGTGTGAGTACTACTGAGGTTACGTGGTAGATGGCGTATCGGTGTATCAAATGCAAGCGACGTAGGAGCGAAAGTCGTGGATTACGACGTGTTTCAGTGAGTTGAGTTCACATACTTTCCATTGCATAGTTCTCGTGATACATGCTGCCAATCACGCTTCAACGTCGTTAGGAGAAAAACCATGTTGGTTGTTAGCTCTTTTACATTGGAGCACAACCACGACCTAACTGCTTTCCTGTACGATGCGCACCCAACAAATCGTCGGCTCACTGCAAGTGAAGTGAGCGATTCCAGGCATTTATTCCAGTACAATACTCCAACTGCTGAGTTGAAGCAGTATGCTGCGGATGTTTACGGCAAATATACGACGACCATGGATATTCTGCAACATCCGTCATCGTTGAAGCCTCCGGCAATAAGTAAGTGTGTTTGTGTACATTGATGTTGCAGAAAATCTGCCTCAAATTCTTAATCATATAGAGGAAAGCGGCGTACTGCGTGTCATCAAAGACGACAGTAATAAATACACGCACATATGCTTCGCACGGAAGCAGCAAGTGCAGTTATTCAGACGTTTTCCTGATGTGGTAAACGTTGATGCCACGCATGGAACCAACCGCCACAAGTAGGTCCTCTGTCAGTTCACATTTGCGGTTGTAGCCTGAAGCTATATCAGTTTCTGGTCACAGACGGGATGGGTCATGGACGACCCGTGATGTATGCCCATGTTCGGAGTGGAAAATACGCTTCCCTGCGTCATTTGTTTGAAACACTCCGTGAGTTGATGGGGTCACCATTATAACCTGTTTAAAAACGCCCCCCCCCCCCCCCCCCCCCCCCCCCCCCCACCCCCCCCCACCCCCCCCCCCCCCCCCCCCCCGGGACCCCGGGGGGTTGCGGATTGAACCCCCCCCCACCGTGGGGCGTTCGTGATGAACAAAATGGGGCCCAATGCGAGCGGCACGAGTCGTCTTTGGATGCTATTTCCATGTTCGAGATGCCGTGAGGAAACAAGTAAGTTGACGTGAATAACCCAAAAGTCACCACTTAGACAGATTCACTTGGAAACGGATATTTTTTCACCGCATGGCTACCTGTAATTAGTTAGAAGAATGAGCGAACACTTTTTCCATTTATGATTAAGGTTGTAGAATCCAGCGACTCGAAGCCGGTGGTTATGAATAACGCAACAAGTAAACGAGGAGTATATTGTCGACCCGCGAGGTCAACGTGAGAGCGAACGAAGAACAAGACGAAGCGGTAACAGAGCGGAACGACAAGCGAGCACGCAGCGGGGTCGTACGTTCGAGTGCGCGGGTACTTGTCGGTATCCATACTCGTTCAAACAAATGTTTAAGCACATACAAAAGTTGGAAACCAAAAGAGTACAAATGGCAGTCGTAGCTCTAACATAGTTAGTAATAAACAAATAGGGTCGCTACAAGTCCAACCGAGTTGTTGCATCACCAGACGCACAGACTAGAGAATTTATGAACTGCTTTATGTGCAACTCGCTCCACATAAAGTCATCTTTGCACAATCGAGTGTTTTTCATTTCGAAAACCGAACAACCAACCGTCTGGATAATGTAAGCGTGCGACTTGAGAAGCGCATTTGCCCACAAGACCATTTAACCACGGCCATTCAGTAAAGTTTGGTCCCACAGCGAGTGGCTAATGCGAGAGTTTGAGATGCAGTGCACCTACGGTTGTGATCGCCGTGAGGTGGTTAGCGTGGACGTGTACGTGAAAAATATACTGTCTCGGCTAACAACGTTCGCCAGTCAACTTGTGTTGAAGCATCTCAGTGGGCGCTTCCCCTACTGCACTGTAAACGACTAGACGAGTTCAAGGTAATTGCATCTTATGTAATATCAATTGTTAGCTACGGGTGAGCCATGAGGGTACACAGTACACGGTGAACATCAGCGATGGCACGTGTGATTGCAGCTTCTACAGGTCCATGTGGTTACCATGCATTCATATGCTGTCCGTCTTCAAAAAGGACTTCTATCCATACAGTAAGTTATTATTAACGGAAACCGCATTTGTTCTAGGCCGTTTCCCAATCCATCGACGGTGGCTTGCCGAATACAATTTGCCTAAAGCAGCATGTTTCGTCGAGAGGTAACGTCGCCGTTACTAATCCATTTCAACCGGATTACAAAATGCTGCACCACGGGCTGGCCAAGCTGCAGGATGTTAGTCCCAGAACAGGAAGTCGCATTTTCAAGGCTATCATAGCTTTCATGCACCAATCCATTGAGAAAGCTAAGGCGGCCCTACCACAGACGGACTTCCCTCTTGTTCCGTCCTGCAGTGCGAAACAGCCAAGATGGGAGAAAAAGGTTCACATGGGGGTGCCTTGTGGATATTGTGGTGATCCTGTTAACATGAATGGTTATCGATGCGATAGCGACCAACAAATTTTCCATTCAGAATGTAAGAATAATGCTGATATATCGCACTGCCCTTCTGCACTGGGCAGTAGCAACCCCCCAAAAAGTACGTGATTATTTCATTAACTATACGGTTTTAGCTGCATACACCTCAAAAATATATTGCCTCAGGCGTTCAGATCTGAAAAGAGACCCCCAGCACAAGTAATTGCTGACGACCTCGTTCAGTTCGGCTGTGCGCCACGTGTTGTTCATCCACGCAACGAGTCCAGGTGAAAAGACTGTCAAGCGATGCCACTAGCTACGGTAAGTGATGCCACACCTCTGAAGTTATGTAACGCACACCTTTAGATATGTACACACAGCATCCGCGTCGGCCGGTGGGAAGCAATCAGTTGACGCTGTTGCAAGCGGTATCACCGAGTTTCATTACGATGTCCAGGCTGGCTTGACGTTTGATTCCCGGTCAAGACAATACGGTGACCTGTTCACTGTCGATTTCGGTACACAGGACGAACCGTGGAAGGTCCGTCTCCTCCTACGCAAACTCGGTACTGTTGAGCACGAGAAGTATGTCAACTTTATCCTTCCAAAGAACCCACGCGACAACTCCTTCGAGGAAACGGTTGAGACGTTGCGGTCCATTTTCGAGGATCGGTCTTTGTTCAACACCAAGGTACCAATGTTCGAAACTAGCCAAGTCAGACGACCACGACAACTACGTCATCTTTTGCCGATGTAGTTTATCGCGAGTGTCAGTGGTTCAAGCTTGGCCCGCTTACCGAGACTCAACTCGAATGTCTGGCGTTTCACTGCTGTCTCCACTCTCCTGAAGAACACAGACATCCGTACTCGCTTGCTGAACAAGGTCGAACAAGATCCCGCGACGACGCTTCAGATGCTCACTATGGAATACCACGGAATGATCAACCGTAAACACGACACTGCAATGGTCCCACTTGGCGCGAGTGCCATACATGCAGTACGTTCTGACTCACTCATAAACGATTCGGACAATCGTACGCGAACTCGGAATCTTTCACGACGTCCCGGTCCTGGTTCACTTTTCGCAGGACTCGGCTCGCACCCTCTGCACTCATAAGCCAAGAAGTCATCTCCGTCTCCGTATGGACAGTGTGGCGCCTGGCATTTTCATCGTAACTGTCCTTTCAGACGGCTTCGTCGCTCTCGGTTTGGCAAATCGGGGCGCAAAGACGAATTCTCTCAATCCCGGCACGGTGACAGCGGGTCCTCTAGATCCCGATGCAACTCCAGTTTCAAATAGAAGCTCAGATGCAAAACCTGAGCCTGCTGACCATTTTCCAAGTCAACATTCCAGGTCGACGGAAGTTCGTGTCGGTCATGATAAATGGCTTCCCAGTTCGACTGCAGTTGGATACTGCGTCGAATACTCGAGACGTACTGCCATTTCGGAGAATCTCTGGAGAACACTTGGTCGACCTCCAAATCTGACGGACGTCTCAATCCGCTGCCAGCGCCTGTGATGGCCTTTTGCAGTTGGCTGGCCAATTGTAGTGTTGTGTCCTATACCAAGTCACAACAATTAACGGTTCCTGCCACCTCTCTGGATCGAATCTCAATTTACTCGGGCTTGATTGGCTGAACAACTTGGCCTGGCCGATTTTCCAATTCGAGCAATCTGCAACCAAGTGCGGTCCCCTGCCGCACCATGCAATGCGACAACTGAAATCGTACAACGGTTCGCGCCAGTGTTTCAGGAAGGTCTGGGACGCTGCTCTCAGACCCAAGCAATCATGCATCTATCTCCAAGAGCTCACCCGCCTTCAGTTAAAAAAGACCGACACCGTACCAGTGGAGGCAGAGCTCAAACGCCTTGATGAACAGAGCTTCATCATTCCTGTGTCGTATTTTGATAGGACCACTCTAATTGTCATAGTCAAGAAGGCTAATGGCTCTGTTCTCATCTGTCCCGATTTCTCAACTGAGCTCATTCTGCCCTGAAATCAAACTGCTATTCATTTCCGGTACCAGAATATCTAAACACAACTCTCAATGGCGAAACTTGTTTCGTCGAACTGGATCTTCGCAGACGCTTATCTACAAATCGAGGCCCTATCCGAATCCCGTGATTTGGTCACTATCAACACCCACCGCGGGTTATTTCAATATACCAGACTCCCGTTTGGTATCAAGACGGCTCCTGCGATTTTCCAGCAGGTGATGGATACGCTTCTCACTGGTCTCTCCGGAGCAGCTGCATACTTGGACGACATCCCGATTGTCGGATACACCCCGTGCCAGTTACAAAATCGAATTCACGCTGTCCTGGAGCGCATCCAGGAATACGGTTTTCGTTTGCGACCGGAGAAATGCCAATTCTTTCTTCAATCCATCAAATACCTGGGCTTCATTTTCGATGCAGCCGGCCGTCATCCCGACCCTGAGAACATCCGGGCTATTCAACAGATGCCGCCACCCAAGGATGTCCCATCACTTCGTTCCTTCCACGGTTTTCGTTTGCAACCGGAGAAATGCCAATTCTTTCTTCAATCCATCAAATACCTGGGCTTCATTTTCGATGCAGCCGGCCGTCATCCCGACCCTGAGAACATCCGGGCTATTCAACAGATGCCGCCACCCAAGGATGTCCCATCACTTCGTTCCTTCCTTGGGTTGATCAGCTACTACGGGGCATTCCTGTCCTCATTACATAACGTCCGGGCTCCGCTCAATCGTTTGCCTGGAGAAAGACGCATCTTGGCACCGGTCTACCGATTGTGAAGCCGCATTCGTTCAGCTGAAATCGATGCTCAGCTCCAACCTGTTCCTGACCCGCTGTAACATCAATCGTCGTGGTAGCCGATTCTTTCAGTCACGGTGTTGGCGCCGCCGTCCTCCATCTGTTTCCTGACAGATTCGAAATTCATTGTGGGCCTCCAGAACAATAACAGCTGCTGAGAAATACTACTGTCAGGTTGAAAAGGGAGGCCCTTGCATCGGTGTTTGCAGTGAAACGGTTCCACAAGCTGATCTATGGTCGGTCGTTCACCCTATTAACCGATCACAAGCCACTGCTGTCAATCTTCGGTTCAAAGAAGGGCATACCGGTGCATTCCGCCAACCGACTTCAACGCTGGGCCACCATCTTGCTCGGCTATGACTTTCGGATCCAGCATCGAAAGACAGATGATTTTGGTTGGGCCGACGTACCTTCCCGCACCATCGGTAACCATCGACCGGTCGAAGAAGAGGAAGTGATCGCCAAGGTGCCCTGTAAAGTTGTTGATCCATGAACTGAGAAAATTCGTCCCCATCGTTTGCATTCCCTATTTTCCCACTAACCTGACACTTGTTCCCACTACCTCACCCACCCGTTTTGTTTTATTGAACTAATGTGTCATTAACTGTTCTTGGCGCGAGTAGCCATTCTTGTCCTGGCTTACTGGCGTGACGGCTGACCTTTGACCTTGCTGGTCCTGTTGAGAAACTGTTGATTTTGCTGGACGAGACTATCGTCGCGAACGATTGAGGTTTGCTTTTTGTAATTATTGATGCATTTCTTTAATAGTACCGTAGAAATTGTTGGATCCAATCTTGTTTTCATTTTGGGGATCCGTTTTGGGCTACGCGTAACTCAACGATCAGACGTGGATCGGCACAGTGCCTATCGAGCCAGACACCATCCGACAGTTTTTCGATGTCCTCCGTGACCTTCCGGTCACTGCAGCTGACAATAAGTTGGCTCCACGGGAAGATTATTACTTCCGCCAGGCTGTCCAGTACGTCCATGGTCGTTGGCCTACCAAGACCGTGACGGGAGATCTATAACAGTTACAACGTCATGAGTCTCTCTTCTTGTTTGAAGACTGCCAGATGTTTGTAGATCGTGTCGTGGTTCAGGCCAGTCTTTGTCCGTTGGTTCTCCGCCAGTTTCACGCGGGCCATCCAGGCACCAACCG